>CM029531.1:6552989-6734478 GCA_017141395.1 Laodelphax striatellus | reverse complement strand
ATTAATGAGTTTTTTGAGGATGGGTTGGTAGGCCTTATCTGACCCAAACTGCCATCTCAACAGTTGAATGTGTATTAATGTATTTAATGTTTGAAAAAAAAACGACGCAACCCATCCGGCTTTGCTGGTATTGGTGAAGAGGGAGGTAATTCAGGTTGTTTTTCAGAAACCTACGGCGATACAGACATTTTAAACGAAATATTAACTGTTAAGAGAGACTATCCGCTGATTTTTCGATAGCCAATTTAAATAAAACTGTTGTAGGATGACGTCAAAACCAAGCTAAATAGGTGAATCGGTTCACTGCTTTCTTCAATTTGATGTAATTTCACGGCTTTTGAATTTTGGTTTTCTTGCAATAGGCACAATATATTACACATAGCAATTGATTGCCATGCACGAGATCACAGATGTATCAATAAAACAATATTTGATGATGTTAATAGTACTGTGACCATATTTCTATCTGAAAAACATTAATAATCATTCTCTCCATTTTCACCCTTTAATGCATGGTGATGCATATTGAAAAATCATGCATTTAAGGGTTAATGTAGAATGGAAAACTTGAAATGTTTATCTGCTAATAAGTCACGGAGCTGATCATTTAAAGCACTTTCTGAATGCAAATGAAGGACAACCTTATTCGATTAACATGAATTTTGTCTATTTTTATTTACTGAACTTGGAAACTGAATTAAAATTTAGTTATCAATGAGGCAGTACAGACAGTTGCCTGATAAACACTAAATTTCAACAATTCTAGACTAAATTTCATCAATGAGGCAGTACAGAGCGTTGCCTGATAGAAACACTAAATTTCAACAATTATAGACTAAATTTTATTCGAATTCTCCTAATAAAGCTGCACTCGATAATACAAAATTATCCAATTATAACAGAGGTGAATAATTATTTTAAACAGAGCTGAATTCCTTAAAAGAATATTAGAACATTATTTATAATGTTCAAAACTTTTACAAGTATTCTGTTTAAAGTTGAAAATATGAGTGATAGCCTATAATATTCATTTTGGTAAATCTTTCAAATCATTCCAAATATTCTATAGATTATTATACTACCCATGTTACTAAGAAGAAAGACCCATGCTATTCTAAGAATAGAAAGTAAATTAATAATAATAGTTTTAAAATTAGAATATACTTAGGTAATAAATGGTTAATAACGCACAGATTTGATAATCGGACCGAGACTGACCACTTGATCGGCAGGAACCAGTTTTGTATTTCCGTCACTGTCAGTGACAAACGTCATTTCTTGCATGGCCGAGTCTTGAGAAACGGTTATCATGTCATCGTCAGTGGTCAGCCGAGGCTGATTCACCACAATGGTGTCGTTCAGATGACCCTGCAATTGCAAGCAAACACACCATCAATTAACAGGTCCAACTAACAAGTCGAATCAGTAAAGCATGAAGAGAAATAATACAATACAATAATTCAACTTCATCTTATCAAATTGTGCATGAGAAAAGCCTTGAAACATAAAATTTCTCTCAAACAAATCGAACTCCTTACATTCGTTGGAACAAGTATTTTTCACCATGTCAAACAAATGCATTGAATTGCAAATTTCCTTATCCATTCAACTGTACAGCTACAATTATTGATTAGCGTCAAATACATTACATTACATTAGTGTCAATTATTATATTCAAAATAATATGTAACTATTATTCAAATATCAAAATAATAAAATCTCTACTGAGTTGAACTGATTTAACTTGATTGAGACTCGTTTTAACATCACTTCAGCAATGGAGTTATTGAAAAACTTATGATGATGATTATTAATGGAAAGGATGCCTTTGCGATGATTTTCCTATGGATTTTATGTACATCCGGATTTACATCATATTCATATCAAAATAAATAAACTATCACAAATTAGGTATGATGTAAATAAATAATCCTTGTACTATGTACAGGAGTACACCATATATATCTCAAAATAAATAAACTATCATAAATGATGTGGAACTGATCACTTGAAAAACTGTACCATCAAAACAGAACAGATTATGGAATAATAAATTAGTAAGATTCTAAAAAGATAGATCAAAGTAAAATACCGTAAATATAATAAGAACACATACACATTTCCACAAATATCCGGGAAGAATGGATAAATAAACAAATAATAATAAATAATTAAATTTCTGTAAAGAATAGTTAAATAAATGAATAGAGAAAAGATAAATGTTATGAATAAGTAGAGAATATTTCATGTTTTTACCTGTGTCTGCATGTGGTTGTAGAGTAGAGGTTTTCGCATGAATCCCATGCCACACACCAAACACTCGTAGGGCTTCTTATCGCTGTGAACAAATCGGTGGGCATTTCTATTGTCGCGACTGTTGAATGCCTTGCCACACACCTGAAATTACAATACTTGCCACATTACTGAAATTAAAACGGAGAATCCACTGAAAGACACTTGACATGGGAGGACATTAGCTGAGCTGTAACAACAGCATTATCAATATAGATAAATGAATAACATGTAGTAAAAGACTAGTATCACCAATACGAAGCCTTTCTTTTAGTAGAAAGTCTCTAGTTGATACACTATATTGAAGGATGACTATCGTAGCTCCAACAAACAATAGGCCTGACGTAGAAACACCAACTATCTCAAATTACATTGATCGACAAATACAATACTTAAATTTTTAAATTATTGAACGTCTCGGACGCTGACTTTGTCAATAAAAACCATTATAAAAAAGTATCTCTACGCACATTGAAATTAAATTTATTAAAATAACAAGAAACCTGTTTCGGTTGTTACAACATTATCAATCTCTGGTGGACCAGTTTACCAGTTTCTACCAGATATTTAGATTTAGCCTGAAGATCAATCCACTTCAGACTACAATATCCACTATTTTCAACTTTAAAATTTTTCAAGATTCATTCAATATTTGTGAATACTGTATCTTCAATAAATAATAGAAGATATTTGGAAACAAATAACAGAAGACAATTGTTATTTATTTGGCGTGTATATCAACCTTTTCGTTTTTAAATTGATAATCTAGTTTTGGTTACCTTTTTGAAGGGTTAAATTGTATAATGTGATCAAAAGATTTTGGACATTACCTTACTTTGGACATTGCGAGTAAATATTGGAACAGAGGAAGTTTTGGGCTAACGCCTGTTTTACTATCTTGCATTTTTGATCAATGAATATGAGTATTGATAATGGTGTAACAACCGAAACCGGTATCTCGTAATTTCAACAAATTCTTATGATACAAATTATTCGAGTCTATCGAATTGGTCAATACATTCATACAATACATACAACTACTAACATCACTTGTACTATTATAAAATGTGTTAAAAAATGTGTTAAAAATCCTAATTATAAAAAATTATAAATTTAATTATAAATAAAATTATAAAAATAATACTTAAAATTATATAAACAATTATCTTTATTTATCTTCTACTTTTATTTATTCTTCTATATTCTGCCTTTTATCTTCTATCTTTGACTTGACAATTCCTACATTCAGTACTAACCTTTTCATCATCTCGATAAAGAACTTATTTATCTTTCAATTCCCTCTCAGTAACCAACCTTCCTCTTAGTCCTTTAACATCCTCATACCCAACTACCTCTTTGAGTAAAGATTAAAAATCCCGTATCCCACTTAAAACCTCTACTTAATATTATTTTACTCATTTTATTCTATACCTTACAGTAATTCCTTTAAAAAACACCTGAACCCCTTCCTTAGGAACTGGTATTTATTTTACCTATTTTATTGTTTGTATTCATAGTAAGTCTATTTCACCATTTATTCATTTATAGGCACCCTGCTGTAAACCTTTAATCCTTTTGTTTGAAGGGACCATTTGGAAGGTGCTTTTCATCATGTACCAAAATGATTGATTGATTGTTTAATTATTACTGAATGACTGACCTCGCACTGATAGGGCTTCTCGCCGGTGTGTATGCGCCGGTGCTTCTTGAAGTGTTCGGGGTAGATGAAGGTGGCGCTGCAGGTGGTGCACTTGTAGGGCCGTTCGCCGGTGTGCGCCGCCTTCACGTGGTAGTCGAGCAGGCGCCGTCGCTTGAAGCCCTTGCCGCAGTCCATGCACTTGTACCGCTTGTCGTCGTAGTGTGTCGCGCGCTTGTGCGACTGCAGGTTGCTGCGTTGGCTGCTCCCCAAACAAAAACAAAAATTCCATCAGATACTTATCCTGTACCCTGTACTTAGACTTCAATCAAATAACTTAAGCCTGGTTTTCATTAGTAGAGTGAGTGGTAGAGTTCCCCAAGGTACACAGAATCTTGGTGAACTCTCCCAATGAAAACGTAGTAGTACTATAGTTCTCGGTATTTCGCTTGTAGAGTGAGAGGATACACTCGTAGTATAGTCTACCACTTGCCTTCCCCCACCACCGCTTCTCACTCTACTGATTTTATTCTCATTAATGATTTTATTACGAAGATGTATTATAAAAATGTATAATTTCTTTATATAATGTATTGCTCTAGTTATGTAAACAAGTATGTTTTCTGTGGATATGAGTGAGAAAAAAGCTTTTCAGCTTTACTCATATCTGAAAAATAAATCGATTCATTCATTCATTCTACTCTACCACCACTATCCTAATGAAAACAGTCTCGAGCTAGTAGAGTCATTTTAAGGTTAGATCTGTTCACTAGACAACACACTTTACCTACTATCACAGACAACAAGTATAGTTAGTCTATGCTACTATTCTTAATTGTAGTGAAAACAGCTACTCGATCAAATAAGTAGAGTAGAGTTAGTACGGTAGAGTTAGTATGCTATTTACTCTACCACTAACTCTACTAATGAAAACCAGGCTTTAGTGACAAATACATAGTAAGTTAGGACAAATTGTATCCTATAACTTCAGGTTATCCGGCCGCGGCCACGACAGCGAGCGTCAGCGACAAAATCTTTGCAGCTCAGGAAATATGGGACCACCATTTTTCACACTTTACTAGCTGCGCTCACAGCAATAAATTAACAAGATAATATTAACTTTGAAACGATTTGAGCAGTATTTATCAACGATCCCTTCCTAAGATTTTCTTTCGTAAGCCTAAATTTCAGAAATCAACAACCTCACACTAAACAGACAGATCAGTTGTGGTAACTAACAGTAATCACAAAAAAATTCAGTATCACACAGAAAAGATTTTGGATCTGATTGTAGAAAGTAGATAATTTTCTACCGTCTACAATCCAAGCATACGCATAGGGTTGAAAAATGTATTCCCTTCTTAACAGAGAAACAGAGCGAAAATTTTGTATATTTCATAATGCAAAGCTCAAAGTAAATAAGGCTTTTTTAAGACTGCCACGTTTTCAATCTTTATTCATCACTGTATTGTTATGGGTGGTACAATAAGCCAAATCGTCATACAATAATGAAAACTTACAGGATGCTTACAAAATATATACAGACAAGAACTTATGAGTTAAAACAACGTTACAACTATTACGATAGTCTTGCTAGTGAACTGGTTATTGCCATATGCCATTGAAATTGGTACAAATACTACTAGGTCTTTCGTAATTTTGTGCTATATTCAAAAGTTATGATCATAAAGCCTTGTATCGTACATGACTAGTTGATAGAATCGCTCACCTGAATGTAGCGCCACAGAATTCGCACTGATAAGGCTTTTCTCCGGTATGAGTTCGCTCGTGATCTCTTATTTCAGCTTTTCTGGCGAACGCCTTGCCACACAGTCTGCAGATGAATGGTTTGTAGCCAGTGTGCACCAAGCAGTGAACTTCCAAATTACGGGCAGTTCCAAAGCATTTACCTGCACAATTACAATTTTAAACTTCATTAACAGTAAAAAATTATGGAATAGACAATATGATAGCATAAAAGAAAGTGAAACTAATTGGTGAATTATAGAATTGAATGAGAAGGGATTAATCATTGTGCCTATCAGAGAGTAGAATGTGAAAAACAAAATCTTGTTACAAAATTACAGCTTCATTTTCATCAATTAGGAATAATAAAAATAAACAAAAATTTAATAACTATTAAAATGTATTAGGCTTTTGTAGGCTAATGACACTATCAACAAAGTATAAATGGACGGTCTCCGGGTAAAGGGAATAAGTCAATTTTTCCCATTTTTTTTATTATTGAAAATCAACTTCTTTGACAGCTTTATCTTTGGCAATAAGTCCATAACAGCTGTAATTACCCATGTGAATATTGTAATAAGTATTTAGTAGATATCTTTATGGTGTAATAAGTCAATTTTGACTTATTCTAGACCGTCCAAATAATCTATTATGTTATGATGAAAATAAAAATCTACAATAGATGAACATTATTCACAAAAAATTTATTTAAATTATTCATAGCTTTCAAGATACACCAGAGAAATAACTTGACCTCCATACAAACAAAACCTCATAACTAGATAGAATAAGTATCTTCAAAACTATCAGAATTATGTAGTTGGATATGAATAAATTCGGAATGGTTCAGACTGAAACAGTTTCATGCTGAACCCGTTGTTTCTCTCCCAAATCATATTTCAATGAGTTGTGCTTGTATCAATAGATGAATTGAATATAGAAATATTACTTAAGAACACAACATAAACCTGATGCATGTTCCATAAAATATTGATTTATTTCACCGGCTCGCCAAATGAAGGTTATGATGTCATTTACAAATTTCCACTTCCAAAGCAAACAACTATGAATTATTATCGGATTGAAAAAGTAAATATAAAGCAACTGACCGCACTCTTCGCACGAATAGTTCTTGATGCCCGAGTGAGTACGCTCGTGCTGCAGCAGATTCTGCTGCGTGAGAAACGTCTTGTTGCATTGCGGCTCCGAACAGGAGTAGGGCCGCGGTCGCTCGGTGTGCGTTTTCTCGTGCGATCTGAACGTGTACTTGGACGCGAAATCCTTGCCGCATACGCCGCACTGGTAGGGCCGGGCACCCGTGTGCGAGTTCATGTGCTCGTCCAACATGTTCCTCGATCTGGCAATTTGAAATTGTTTCCAATAAAATTAACAAAACCTTGTCAAGTAAACTTTTAACCCAGTCAATGAAGGAAAGAAATAGGCCTTTATGGGAACTAATTAGTGAAAAGCTGAATTTTTGCTCAGTTGAACAGTTTTTTTTTGCTCAATTTTTGAACAGAATAGAAGCAAGGTAGAGTTGATTTTGTTTACAAACTAAAGAATGTAACATCACAAGAATTAGTCACTAATTCCCATAAAAAACCTTTATTGACTGGGTTATTTGTACAAAGACAAAAATAGCGAGATTGAGAGTTGATTCAGAAATTCAGTTGATTCAAAATTGACAAACAATTTGAAGCTTGAGAATTACATTTAGTTTCGAACTGGACTTGAAGTTTCCAAATAGAAACAAACAGAAATGAATTATGGGTTTTAAAGTTGACACAAGTGGGTTACACAGTGGAAGCGTATCACGTAGAAAAATAGTACGCATTTATTAATTTTATAGTATAACTTACTCAAGTTAATTCATAGTGAATTGGTTTCAAATCAACATAACTTGAGTATTAGTTTTTACCTTGTGAAATTCAAAGTTTACAGTGGTAAACAAACAGCAATGAATTCAGAGTTTAAAATGGACACAAGTTGAAGTTTGTGAATTCCAATATTGGTTTCAAATTATTACCTTGCAAATGAGACTTTGAAGTTGTAAATAAATTGTCTTATATTCCACTTATATTTCTTTTCTAGAATCGTTCTAATTTATATTTCGGTTTCAATTGCATAATGACAAATTTTGTATTGTACAATTTCTATAAAATGCAATGAGATTGAATTGAAATGCTCAACAACTGCGTTTCAAGATGCCGAGCCACCCTAAAACCGATAAAATCCGTGCTATGAAGAATACATCCGTCTCAACTGAAATTGAACGTTCGACTCATCTTCAAAAGTAATATCAAATCAAATTTATTTTAATAACAAAACAAATGGACAAAATGCATAAATACAAATTTAAAAATAATATACCTAATAGATCCTATTTTCTTCAAGTGTGCTGTTGATAGGCTATAGATTATCGAGTACAATTTGCAAAGTGTCAATATACGTTTATATTCATATTGTGGCTCGACTAGCATAAGTTAAAACTTGTGCGCTAGCAGAGATTTCCTTATATTATATTGTTACAAGTAATATGAATCATTATTATATAAGTCAATAAGTGATAATTTATTGATACTATTCATAATACAGTATCTATGAATGATTCATTCTAAGAAAGAAATTTGAATTCAAGTAGTCTTAATTGGATGAAAACATAAATGAGAAAAAACCAAGTTTCGATGTGGTGGTCAATATTGGTTGGATGTTTGTATAGGGTATACAAATAATCCCAAGTCAGAGTAAATTGAGTAATATATAACTCACATAAATGAGTGGATGAATAAATATAGCAGGATCATTTTAACTTGTCAGAAAACAGCTGCTTCGGTAATAAGTAAACAGTGATTTTGACACAATAATCAAAAGGCTTAAAAGTCTTACAGACCTTCAAAGTCTTTAAAATACCTTTTTAAAGAAGACCTTTCAAAGAATAACTTTTTAAAATACCTTTTCAATAATCTGCGAGATTCAGCATTTGTAGGTTAAGTATTGTGATACTGGTGGCCGAAACATATGTTTTCTGACAAGTTAAAATGATCCTGCTCTAACTGAAATAGATCACTCACAAATATCGTTTGCCACACTGGTCGCACGTCCAGTTCTTCGACTGCGGCAGATGCATGCGCCGATGCACGCGGAACAGTCGCAGATTCGAGAAGATGCGATTGCATATTTCGCACTGGAAGTCGCCCTCCTCGTTGTTGACGTGCTCGTTGAGATGCGCCATCAGGTCGTTGCGCTTCAAGTACTCCTGGCCGCAAATGTCGCAGATGTACAGGCGCAGCTGGTGCACGTCCTTCATGTGCTGAATGATCGCTTTCGCTTCGCCCATCACTTTGTCGTCGGCCGAACACAGCAGGCATGTGTAGACGGCTCCGTCACGGCTTACAACCTGCACAACGCACAATTACAATTTGAATTTATGCCTTCATTGCATGTAGAATTGTGAATATCGTTTGACAATCGTAAATACAGAAAAGAAGAGGCAATATATAACAGGATCCAATTAACTTGTCATAAATCAGCTGATCCAGTAATAATTGAACAGTGATTTCGACACAATAATCAAAAGGCTTGAAAGTCTTAAAGACCTTTAAAGTCTTTAAAAGACCTTTTTAAAGAAGACCTTTCAAAGAATAACTTTTTAAAAGACCTTATCAATAATCTGCGAGATTCAGCATTTGTAGGTTAAGTATTGTGATCATATGCTCGTCGATCATATGTTTTATGACAAGTTAATTGGATCCTGCTATAGAATATTGTGAATATCGTTTGACCATCGTAAATACAGAAAAGAAGAGGCAATATACATTAAAATACACAAGTCACATTAAAAACAATTTATTTTAATGAATGTTTTTATTTCTTATGTTTTTTTGACAATCTATCTTATAATATACATTGATTCTATTAGTCAGTCATTTGTCACCTCACCGAGTATTTTATTCTTCCCTATCTATTTTAGAGGAACTTAATTAGGCCTATATAAAGCACAACAATTTCCTTTTAAATTGCTCTCTATTGTCAATACCTATTAGATTATTCATTTATTCAGCAATGTACAAATATCCATACTTAATGGATGGTTATACTTTAGCTCTAATGAAATACCTATGTTGATGTAGCCTACCCATTCAAATACCTATTAGATGGGACAATAATTCGCTAGAACGACTGAAAAACCGGGCATGAATGTTTTAATTTCTTATGTTTTTTGACAATCTATCTTATAATATACATTGATTCTATTAGTCAGTCATTTGTCACCTCATAAACGAGTATTTTATTCTTCCCTATCTATTTTAGAAGAACTTAATTAGGCCTATATAAAAGCCTAAAGGCACAATTTCCTTTTAAATTGCTCTCTATTGTCAATACCTATTAGATTATTCATTTATTCAGCAATGTACAATATTCATACTTAATGGATGGTTATACATTAGCTCTAATGAAATACCTATGTTGATGTAGCCTACCCATTCAAATACCTATTAGATGGGACAATAATTCGCTACTATTGGAGAAAAAAATACAACCAAGTTTCTTAACATTTTTTACAACAAATAATTTTTAGCAATCCCAACATAACTTCTTCGTTGGTAGTTATTTATTGTTGATCACTTCATTGTGGTTGATTACCCATGTTCTTACAGATGATTAGCCAAGTTCTTGGTTGGCAATTTATTATCAATAAATGAATATGAATATTATGAAAATCATAAAATTATGAAATTTTCTTTTATTTGTAATATTTTGGTTTTTGGTTAATGCTGCTTATTTCATTTGTTATTATGTAATACTCGGCCCCTGCGCTCAGGCTGTTGCCTTTGCAGGGACCTTCCTTGTTATTAATACTACATTATGTTATATCTATTGTATTGTTAATTCTATTATTTTTCATTTGTACTTTTCAAGTTTGCTGTATTCTTGTTTCAAGGATAAATAAATGATTTGATTGAATCAGAATATGAGGAATTACAATATCATGAAATAAAGCCAAGACTGTATAAAAATGTATTCCAGTTGCACGGAAATTCAATTAAATTTAACCGCCACAAAAAAATAACGTCATCTAAAAAGCCAATGTTAACGAGAAACAATGGCGTCATTTCACGGTGGTAAAATTCAATCGAATTTTTAAGCAGCAGGCCGTATATGTTCATGATTCGTAAACTGTACAAAAAATAATTATTCAAGTTGATAACGATTCAGAATTCTTACTTCAATTCTAATTATACTCCTTACCACAGCAAAACAAAATTGATGGATTCATGCAATGCATTAGGATTAGATTGATCCACTGCAATTTATTAAATCATTTATTGATCGATGGATAAAATAAATGAAATTGAAGTAACATGAAACATAAAATAGGACAGATGATAAACGAAACCAACCATTTGAGGAATCATAGCAGGCAGTTCGTCACGAGTTTTCTTTTTAGTTTTTTTGGTGCCCTTGTTAGTTGACGCCTTATCAGAGTAATCACTGTCGGGCTCCAATTTGATTTTCTTCGATCCGTCCTTGCTGCTGCCCTGATTCGAGTCGCTGTCATCCTCGTCGCCCACGTCAATGCCCAGGTGATCTTCATCCGAATCACTCAGACGATTTTCGCTCCCATTTTCCTACAACACGTTCAAAAAACACTGCTTGTAACATCCAACAGATTACACCACATAATGTTACATTATTGTAGAGCTCAGGCCGCATGATTACCTAGTGGGTAGATAGAGCATACAACATCCATTATAATATTCGAGCATATTATGTTAGAAAAGGTCTTCTATTACTATGAATATTTTAGGGCTATGTTCTATAGATATTCCGACGTCCCACTAGGAAGCCATGTCCAGAACAGATGTTCTATAACTAAGGATATTATAATATGTTCTATAGATATGTTCCATCTACTTCCATCTAAGCATCCACGATTCACGATTATGAATTGTATTATAAGAGGCATTTAGTGAATATGAATGACATCAATTTGTTCACATAAATTATTAATAAATTCTTAGGAATAAAAGTAGACTGGCAACCTAAACGTTTCATCGACAGTCAACTTATTAATTATAAGAGTTTATGATTCATTTATAAGAATAAATTTCAATAATGTTACCGAACCCTTATAGGCTACCACAGAACAGAAAAAAAGTTTCTTCTCGATTCCGTGATAATACTTTATTGTCAAGTAAAATACATTTAAAAGAATAATTGACCGACCCAGCACCTAAAATTACAGAAATAATGAAAACTAGTCAACTGACAATGAGTAAACAAGCCATAACAGTATAAAATGATTTACAGATAAAAAATGATTTAATCAAGATAATGAATGAGGTTTATAGGTTATTAGTAAACTCAAACAAGTCGAGAACATTCTTGTAAAACGCTATTATGAAAGGAGACCGTCAGGCCGGTAACCGGTTGGTTCTAATTTTAGATTTTAGGACTGACTTTAAACGATGTAATTCGTTACGATATAATATTATCTCACCTCGTCGTCTTTCTGGTCTACCACTCTAGGAATGAGCGTGAGAGGGGGCGGCGGCTGAAGGGCGGGTTGCGGTTGAGGCGCCGGACTCATTGTGTCTCTTCCGTCTTTAATTGTCTGAGATAGTTGCTTTTTGGCGACAATTATCTTCTTGGTCGCCTGCACTGGGCTTTTCGGAGCAGGGGTGGGTGGGGCTTCTTCGGCGGATGGGGCAGTATTCTTTTCTTCTTCAGCTGGTGCTTGTTTGTCATGAACTTCGTCGATGTCGAATTTTCTGCAAAGAAATTTGATATAAATTGCAAATAAATTGGTTATTATGTAGCCTAGTATTGTACATACCATACATCCTTTTTTCTACTGATGCACTGACATTGAAATAGAAGCTCAGCATCAGGGCGAAACGATCGCCACTATGATGTAAGTCAAATTTTCTACTTAAAAGTTTTTTTTTTTTTAATTAGAAAAGATAAATTGGATTGTTGAATTTAATAATTTTAATGCCAGTTAAAGTGAAAATAATATATCTCTATTACTGTATTACTTAGGTCTACTAACATTGTTTATTCAAATATTCAATAATATAATAATTGAAATGAAATATTTTTGAGACTGAAGCCATGGGTTATTAGTTATTATTAATCCTAAATAATTTCAATATTCCACTTCTATTTCATGTTATACGCTAGGCCTTTAGGAAACTATTCTAATCCTAAAACTACTCTAGAATTTAATGAAGATGATGAAAAAAAATGTAATAAATGCAGTACATTATTGCAGTGGTGGATCTTCTATTTCCATCGAATAGATTATATCTGTAGAATAGTTTTCAAATAGCTAGTACTGCAGAGCTTTAATTTCAGCTGGAGCGCACCAACTGACTAGCAGTTAGCTTGGACATTAAATTCAACACGGTTTATATTATTTTTCAAACCAAATTCAACATTTACTAAAGTGGACCACACGAAAATGAAATGCTCAGGGTTAAGAATTTCTTTTGACACCGCCACCCTTCTCTCCCAGCAGGGTTGCCTATTGTGTATAGACTATAGAGTGAGGGGTGGAAGTCTTTGTCACTATGGTTCAACAGTGCACAGTGGAACCTGTGACCTTGAGCGTTTCATTTTCGTGTGGTCCACTTTAGTCCGATTTTTTATGTGTCTTAATACGCGGACTATTCATGAAAAATTATATTCCAATTAATTTTTCTTTTTCAATCTTATGCACGGATTGCAACCTAGTGTAGTGAGGATAAATTTGAAATAGGCTAATAAAAAATTAAATAAAAAGATAAAATGAGAAGAATGAATTAGGTACTTGATTGTTCGATGGTAGTTGCCATTGATCTCGATCTTGAGCTCGGTCAAACGCTCCTGCAGTTCATCGACCTCGTTGCAAGACTTGAAACACTTTTTGCAGACAATCGACGAGTGAATGAGATCTTCCTGCAGTTCAACGCCGAGCACTGTGCCGATTATCTCAGACAACGGCCGATTTGAAGCATTCACCGTCTGATGGAATATCTGACACGAGTTGCGTGTGGACACATTCACGCTGGCATTGCAGATGAAGCAAACCGTACCTTTGGTGGGAGAACTCTTCTCCGTATCTGCAGTCATCTCTCATTCTGAAACATACAAAACTTGTTATTGATTCTCATCGAAGAAATTAATGTTGTTCTAGGCTAATAGTTCGTGCAACAAAATTAAGACGATTTTTTTTTTAATTGTCTGGTGCGTTGCATCACAGAGGAGAGAGTATAATTAACACAGATAATTATTAACACACAAAATCAACTCAGAGGAGAGATTACTCTCTCCTCTGTAGTTATATATGAAGAAATTAGAGAACGGCATCATAGTAATTATTAATTCATTTATTGTAATCAAAGGGTGATAAATAACCATTCATTGTTTTGGGGTGACCTTCTTTATGTGCATTGTTAATTATGTGCATTGTTCATTGAATGCACATATTTTATATTATTGTATGTCTGGTTATACTGCAATTTATTAATAATATTTTGTGTTTTGTCTTTTTCTGTTATTAAATCGAAATATAATTTGTTTTAATTTACGTGTATTGTATCGCAATTAATAATCGAGTCATTCTGTGTGAAAACATTGATGATTTATTGAATTCATTACACAAAAAGGTACAGCTTACTTAGTACTATTAGTCACAGGGCTTATAATTCATGGAATAAAAACGACCAGAGAATTGGCATACCTAGGGGTATAGAATTTTGAATCATTAGGGATATGATTTAATATTCAATTAATTTTATACGGTATAATGTACCAGGAAATAAACTAACAGGGCACAATTTTTTTCAATTTATCAAGCCTCTGAAGTTGAGAATTAGTCGGATATCAAGCATGAATTATGTTGAAATTATAGTCTAATAGTAATAATCCAAAAAAATAACAAAAATCATTGATCACAGAGATCTAGAAATTTTTATTGTAGAACAAAATTAGTATAAGGATATAACAAAAATAAAATAAATAACTAGCGTTATACAATAAATAACGTCAAGGATTGAAATAGAAAGTTGTCAATAAATAATAACTTAGTTCTGTTAGTTTAGAAATTGAAACCAATTGGCCTTGCTCAATGAAACTGGGCAAGTTCTTGAAACTTCAGAAATGCAATAATTTATTCTTTAAATATTTTGTATTTGAAAAGATTAAATTTTGATGCGGTAGGCCTTTCATGAAATTGACATAACCTATTCCAAATTTCCAAAATTTCTATTAGATTCTACCAACTAAATAGTGAAGGATGTCAATACGCTCACAAGAAAATGCCATGACAGAAAAATCCTATCCAATTCGATAGACAGGATTTTTCTAGGAATCGTCATAATCGATTTATTAAATTTAGCGCTCCAGTCAATTATGTTTCAACAATCTAGAAAGTTAAAAATGAGAAATTCCCGACTTTTATCTTTAGCAGGTTGTTTCAGTAAACTGAGAATGGGAAAGCACGGAAAGCTCAACCTGAAAAATAACACACTGGCCGACGACGAAGGGACCAAATTCTTGTCCTAAACTGACTAGCCTGGGTACAGCCTACCAACACAAAAAGGATTCAATTGACTTCAAAAAGACTTGAAACTCACCAAATATCACTGAATCTGAAGAATGATGAGTTCCATGAGCGAAAACTCACACAAGATAACAATTAGAAGGTCCAGGAGAATTGCAAAAATGGTCCTAAATAAGTTGCCAGCCCTGCCCAAACAAAATGGCGAAAGAGGGAAATGGAGAATTCGTTTCGTTGGGTTGCTGCAAAACCGTTGTTGTCGCTGCGTACGCTCAATGCCCACCTAATTTAATCGTCCTTCAATAATATTAAATTTATAATATTCATGAAAAATAAATTATAAGTCATTTTATTTCCTATGTTTCAACAAGAGAATTGAACTCATTTTTAATACTTGAATAGCTGGTTGAATAATGATGAATTCGATAAATATTAGGTGATGTTAATACAAACCACAAAACTTAGAAATGATTGAAGAACTGTAGTGTTTTTGATGTTTTTCCTACGAATTTGCAGTTGTAGCAAATAAAATATAGATTATCATTGTTCATTCTATGGGACCAAAGGAATTACATCAAAATGAGGGCCAAGTACGAAGAAATTTGTTTGTACAACTGACCTGGCTAAATAGGGATAGATGCTGTATTAACATTTGAATTGAGTTTGTATTACAACGGCTTTTTGCACTTTGAATCAGATAAAGGATGTGTCCTTCCCATCTGACCCTAAATGATATATATCAGACCTCTTATTTGTTTGCGCTATTTTCACCAGCCTGCGCTCTAATTGTAAACACCGTTAAGTCGTCGATTTTTAGAAATTCTTTAATTAAAACTGGAATTTCTGTTTGTTTTACTGTATGAAGTTTGAATGTTCTCTGTTCAAATTATATATAGTACAAATTAAAATAAATATCGATTATAGAAAAATATCAAGTTGAATGTTGTGTAACAGATAATATCCATATTGTAATACTTCCGTGCAAAGAGTCACATAAACTTTGAAGTAGCCTTTCTTTTTTTTTTGTAAAAATGTACTCTTTGAATGACATCCCTAGAGCCTCCGTCCGGACTTTGCCCCAATAATCCCATAGAGTCTCAGCTTCAATTGTTTTGATGTTTTTCCTACGAATTTGCAGTTGTAGCAAATAAAATATAGATTATCATTGTTCATTCTATAATAAAACCTGAAGAAAAATAAGTATCTTGAACGAAGAACTCAGCTTTGGAAACTAAAAATAGGGATAATGCTGTGTAACATTTGAATTGAGTTTGTATTAACGGCTTTTTCTTTCAAGTTATTGATCAATGAAATGACGCTAGAACACAAATGATTCAAAATAATATTCGAAATGAATTGCCTGTTCAATTACAAAAACAAATGTTGCTGTTACTCTGAATATGATTTTTCACATACCTCTGGAGCTCAGATTCTAATTTATTTCCCAAATATTAATAATTAATTATAAAAAATATAACTCACTCTTATCGATATTGGAACATCAACAACTTTGCAAAACATCGATAATTACAATAATCGATAGCTTATACAAATACAAAGTGAGGTTATGTTTACAAAATCACGTTCATGTTGTTGAAGTTTTCTGTTAATTCATTTGAATTAATTGTAAGTTTATGTAACTCATGATTGAGCACATGTTTCATTTACTCATTCAACGTTTGGTTGTCCATGATCGCTAACTACAATAGGTGCTAATTTGGTAAAACATTTGCTATCTACATAAAAACATTTCACAATGGTCAGTTTAAGTTATAACAACCAAACCATTGCATTAACTTTTGATGATAAAATGATATTCGCATACCTTCAATCTAAAAACATCATAGTGGTTGTTGAGAAAAATACAGCACCTTCTTCTGGACCAGACAACCGTGATAATGATGAGGACGATTCTAAGAAAACAGTGACATACTCTACTTCAGATGTTTCGAAATGTGGGGCATTCTTCGTATTTGCTTGTGGTAAATATCTTTCATTATGGAAACTTATGAAACTAAAACTGATCAGTAACAGGTGTCTTCAAAAACGAGCAAACAAAGTCCGATTTTCTCCGAACTGTGATTCAATTGTAGTAGCTGATAAATCGGGCGATGTGTTTTTGTTTTCTGTCAAAAATCCTCTGGATCCGGGCATCCTTATCCTGGGACATTTGTCAATGCTGTTGGATGTGATAGTTAGTCCTGATGAACAGTTCATTATTACCTGTGACCGCGATGAAAAAATTCGAGTGTCCTTGTACCCAAATGCTTATAACATTCAAACTTATTGTTTGGGTCATGAAGAATTTGTGACTTCTCTGCAACTCTTGCCACATTCTCAAGATATCCTCATTTCTACATCTGGCGATGGGAGTGTGAAGCTATGGGACTTCAAAAAGGGTAATCTAATTCAAACCATTTATTGTTCTCCAACTTCAAATGCAACCAATCATGAAGATAGGCAATCCAACGATCCAACCAATGCTATTGTAACCAGCTCCTCTGCTCAGTTGAAAAACGATGAGTCATTAGTTTGTTTTACTGTTAATGAACGTAAATGTGTTGTAATTTTCAAAATCAAAGGCTGGTCCGATAATATTACCCATGAAGAATACACTTTGACTCTAGAGAGTGAGCCAATTGATATTTTAATGGGTGATGAAAATATTCTGTGGGTAGTTCTTTTTGAGGAACATTTAAGGGTTGAAGCATTCACTTGGGATAATACATCATTTAAAAGTATTGAAAATGTAGTTTTGTCAGAAATTGTTAGTTCAATTAATAAAGACTTGATAAATGTAAAAAAAGTTACTTCAAAAAAAGATATGATTCCTCTTCTATTTAAAAGGAGTTTTGATAATGTTAAAGATTATTTGAAACGAAAAAATGATAGATTGTGTGATCAGAACGAGAAAAAAATTAAAATTGACACCTCTGACTCGTGATGATGATACTGGGCAAGGCTTGTAGAGACCTACATACAAGAGTTCTGTATGGAACTCTACATACCTTGGATACTGGGTACTTTCCTGTTTAACGACACGTCTACTCATTTAGAGATATCGATAATCGAACTTCAAAAGTATCGATCTTCCTCTTCCCACTGAATTTAAATATATCAGCTGGCAATTGAAAAAAATATTTTTTGACCATTATTCAAGTTTTTCAGTTGCAACGTGTTGATCTGGGATCTACCTTACAAGGAAAAGAGTGCTATTACATTTTTAAAAAGTAAGTGTTTATTGCATAATGAACGTGATTGTGAGAAAGGACATAAGATGAAGTTTTATTTTCACGAAGATAGATCATTTTGGAAATGGGTACTTTCCTGTTATTAAAAGTAAGTTTTGTTTGTTGATAATAATCTATATTTTTCAGAGGAGTATCGATACTTTTAAAGTTCGATATCGATTATGGATATCTCTAAATGAGTAGACGTGTCGTTAAACAGGATAGTACCTAACACGGTAAATAAAATTACTACAATGGGATGAATAAAAAGTTTTAAAAATATTATTCTCTGTCATTTTCTTCATATTCCTTCAAACGATATGATCATAAAATAAGTCTTCCTAGATCATTGATAATTTTATGTGAGAAGCACTGGATTAATAAAACTCATAAAGGCTATCAGCGTACAAATTTAAAGGTCATCCAAAAGGGAATCGTAATCTCTTGTCCATTCACAAGACATCTTCACTGAAGTTTCAACAAGATTTAGTTTTTTTTATTTTATAGATAACTTAAAGTTCTGTGTAAGCTGAGCCACAGGTTAATGCTTGATAAAATAATGCTTTGTGATTGGTCAAATGGCCATGACTCCCTCCAATGAATGACCCGCAATTTGTGATGTTTTCCTAGAAAATAGATTATTTCAATTCGAAGGAGAAAAAATTGTGTAGCCATACAACTGCATTTTTCAGGTTTCTTGTAGTTGAAAATTTGTACTTGTAAATTCAATACTTGTGATTAATATCAAGTCCCAGAAAAGTAATCAATTTTAAAAATTGATCCTATTTTTCTAAAACTTCAAAATCATTGAAGGCGAAAGAAGGGTTAATGTAACAAATATGTGAAAAATAATTATTTTTATTGGTAAATTTTCTCACAATATTTAGAATTTTTCACGTATCGTATTGAGATTTCATAAACACAGGTTACAAGTAAGCTGATAATGTAACCCAAACGCCTAGTCACAAGTAACTGAAATCTGTATTCAAAATATAATATTTATTTTTATTATCTATCAAGTTCATATTTAATAACTCAATTTCTTTTACAATGACTAAGGAGCAATTCATTGATAGCTTATTATAAAATGCAATACTGTATTTCTGAAATTGATTTTAGTATAATCTATACTCTGATTAAAACTGCTTTAGGATTGAGACCCGCTTGGCCTTGGTGGTGGACAGTTCTAGGCCGATCCTAAAGCACTTTAAATCAAAGTATAAGTTACATTTTACATTTACGGTATTATTACTTATACTTCAAAACATTACTGTGCTGATAGACATCTCATCATAATAAAAGTATGATGTCCTAAGAAGCGCATTGAAACGTCTAATAAAATATATATTTTTATAAATACAGTTAACATAATTCAAAATATCACCTAGTACAATGATGTTCGATTTCATCAATGAAAATGTATTTTTCTAAAATCCTTAACTTTTCTCAAAAACTTGAATTTTTATATATTTTGATATTGTAAGGAATATAAAATTTAATGTTTCAAACATGATAAATTATTGCATTCTTTCAATATTTTATTTAACTATCAAAATAATATTCCAGAAATTCCTACCAATAAAAATTTATCTGCATAAGTTATTTACAAAACATACTATGATATTATAAGTCATAAATTCCGCCAGAGACAATTCGATTTCTTATTGTCTGGGATTTTGCAGGTTCATGGATGGATATAATACAACTTTATACATTTTTTAAAGTGTTTTAGAATATTCATCCAATAAGTTACTACTAACATGGCTGCGTTATTATAATGAAAGAAATATTATAATCAATGAATACTGGTTTCGCACGTTGAACATTGAAAAAAGTTGTGAGGTAATTAATTGCCAAACTACCGTAGTTGCCTTAGCAAAATGAACCAACTAGAGAAAAATACCACAGCTGCAAAAAATACTATGAAGTCATCTTGTAAAGTATGGAATTCAATGCTATTAGGTTAATCCTCGTAGATACTCTATTCATCTTGACTAACTTTGTCAATATCTCTTCCTTCATCTATTTTTGTTGGTAAACTTATGAAGCCATACTCCTCCATTTCTGAAAAAGAATTTTTATCAACTTCAACCTCATTTCATGCAATTCAATAAGAATAGCTATTTAATGATACATATAAAACGATTATGTAATATATAAAACATTATGTAATTTATAAAACATAAACGATTCCTCCATTTCTGAAAAAGAATTTTTATCAACTTCAAACTCATTTCATGAAATTCAGTAAGAATAGCTATTTAATGATATAATTATATAAAACGAAGGATAGGACAAAATTTTTCCTATCCATATTTAATATGGACATCAACATATCTATGAGATGATATTGAACACTTTTGAAAAAGCGTAGTAATTTTTAATGAATAGTGTATATTTCAAGACATTGCTTGTCTTTTCAATCGTGCGATTGCAGGAAACCCAATTTCAATTAACCATCAGAAAATGACGTCATTTGACAAAGCTTAATATTCATGTTGCATTGGATCTGTCAAATGGCGTTATTTCGCGCCGGTTGATTGGCTTTTGTGAAAACGGCTGAAGGCCTACAAAAATTATTTGATTATAAAATGATTTGTTTACATACCTGAAAACTCATCCTCTAAATTCAGTAGTGATCTCTTAAAATGAGAATTATCAAATGGGTCACTTCCACCATATTCTAGAGGCAGTATGTCCTTGTTCACATGATTGTGCAAAGATTTGAAATCTTTTCCGTGTAGATATATCTGTGAAGAAATAATAATTGTTTCATTTTACATTTTAAATGAAATTTACTAGAACATCTTACTATATTTATTTTATTTTTTGAGAAAATACATTGTAAACATTGAAAATTCATCTTAATGTTCTAAAACGAAGTGTGGGGGAAGATTATTGAATTAAACTATAAAAACCGGACTTCAGAAAAACATTTCTTGAACAAATTGTCAAAACAATATTGGAAAAAATATTTTTTGTGGATAAAAAACTTATTTGAGATACAGTACAAATTAAAGCTCAAGCCCTATTACAAAAAGTAAATGTAATGAAACAAGAAAATAATAATTTATTTATGAGTTCAAATGAACCAATTTTTATCACGATTGTTGATACTCTTTTCAATAGGGTACTGGTATCAGGTAGCACAGGCAGCACATATTTTCATAGACGAAGGACCGACCTTATCTCTTTTGACTTCTTTACTTTATTATTATGTCTTGCTCTACTAACTTTGTAATCTAACTACAGTAACATATCTCTTGAATAAAAAATTATATAGGTACCTTTTTACAATTTTTAATTTTGCCCAGCACTCACCCTTTTTCTGATTTTCTCTTTCAAGAAAGGTTTCAAAACAGAATAGACTGCATCGAAGTAAAAAGGTTGGTTTACAACATGAAAGCCCTTGAATCGTAGTGGAAAGGTCTCCTGAAAAATAAAATAATGAATAATAATTACTTGATAATAATTAATTAATCGCCTATTTGATTTATGCAGGCGATTTATCTTTATCAAGCTCACAACATTATTGAGTTCGTGAATAACTTTAATTATTTATAATTCAATTATTTATCTGCCCATTATTATTAATAATATTATTATTATTTTTCAAAGAAAAATCCTGACAAACATATAAATGACGAAGCCTACGGTGTAATGACAACCTTTTGAAGTCTGAATTATAAATCACTATAAAAGATGAAAATTAGTAAATCAACAATCATTAATATTTAATTAAAAAAATATCTCACCTGTACTACATCCACAGTGCGTTTAGCGTAGTAAGGCGAAAGAAATTTAGCGTGCTGTTGAAGGCCGAATCCATTCATGTCGACTATTGCAGTGACTCCAGCCACTTGAGTCTCGGGTTCCCGCACAGCCATCTCCAACGCCATCACATTCGTACAAAATACATCTTCCACCGACACTTGGGAGACATCGCACTTTTCTGAGAAAGATTAGAAAAAAAATTAATAAATCACGCCTTGGCTCTAGACTGGAGTAATAAGTGAGGTTTGTAGTATCGAACTAATTAAAAATAACTTTCAGAACTCATCTAAACTATCGCGTAGTCTACCTCACATTAGGATTCAAGTATAGTAGCGGCCAAAAATCTATAGGCGGCTGAAAGACTTTCCGCTGTTGTTAGATAAGAAACCGCTAAAGCAAGGATAAAAGTCTAAAATAGCTTGCTTCCCAACACAAATTGACAACGTTGAGCGTCCAGTGCTGCCTTATCTGAGTGTTGAAGTTAATTGGCCTGTATGATTTGAGTGGTCAGCTGGCAAAACTTATCAACATCAGCTCAAAATGTCTCAGCCGCCTTTTACGTGGCCGCTACTATAGTGCAAATAGAATCGATTTGCATCAAATAACCAACGAGTTTAGAGCTATCACAATATCCTGAAAGAGGAAACAGAACCGGAACTTATTTCTTTGAAAGTCCTGGATTAGTTTGAAAATCCTAAGATTCTCACCTCACTACCGATATACATACAATTTATTTTTATATGTGTCAAGAAATCATCATCCTAAAAACAGCTTTATAAAATTAATGTTCTACATTGATTAAATATATAAATTAAATCAAAATATAAACAATATAGTATCAAAATAAAATATATAAATACTATATAATATTAACAATTAAATGAATAGAATAAATTAAATAAATGAATGTATTGTATTATATGAGACCGTTTTTGATTGCTCAACAATATAATGCGAATAGATTACGTGCTAAACCTGCATTATTTGTATAGCAGGATCCAATTAACTTGTCAGAAGTCAGCTGTTCCAGTAATAATTAAACAGTGATTTCGACACAATAATCAAAAGGCTTGAAAGTCTTAAGGACCTTTAAAGTCTTTAAAAGACCTTTTCAAAGAAGACCTTTCAAAGAATAACTTTTTAAAAGACCTTTTCAATAATCTGCGAGATTCAGCATCTGTAGGTTAAGTATTGTGATATTGCTCTTTGGAACAGCTGACTTCTGACAAGTTGAATTGGATTCTGCTATAAAACTATAAGAAGAAAACTATTTGAATAACCATTTCCATAATATATATAGCAGGAGCCAATTAACTTGTCATAAATCAGCTGATCCAGTAATAATTAAACAGTGATTTCGACACAATAATCAAAAGGCTTGAAAGTCTTAAAGACCTTTAAAGTCTTTAAAAGACCTTTTTAAAGAAGACCTTTCAAAGAATAACTTTTTAAAAGACCTTTTCAATAATCTGCGAGATTCAGAATTTGTAGGTTAAGTATTGTGATATTGCTCTTTGAGACAGCTGATTTCTGACAAGTTGTATTGGATCCTGCTATACCTACCAACTCGGAATATGTAGACTCTTGATCCATTATTGTCTCGATGTTGTAGCAAACTTTGACATTGCATATTCAAAATGTGAAGTTTATCTGAAGGACGGGGCACTTTGAATAGCTCTGGACATTCATACTTCATCTGATAGTACCTTTGCAACTGTGGAATAATACAAAAAAGTTTAGACATATATCAAGACCCATTTCTAGAACTCAATAACTTCGAAATTATTCATGGAACACTTTATTTTTACTTGGTCTTCTCAATAGGTATAATAATATCTAAATATCTCACCATAATAGTGAGATTAGCAAATTAGAGAATATTAAAAGATAAAGAAAATTAATTGGATATTTCTTATGTGCGATGTGTGATGTGTTATCATCTCCACAATGGAAGAAAAAGACAGAGATATTGGTTCTAAACATTCTAAAATAGTTGTTTGACAATATCTCTGTATTTTCCTTTCATAAATAAAAGTATTAAAGACTTCTCATGAAAGGAGTTACTCTATTCTCAAGATGGTTAATTTTTTAGCTCAAAAGATGATTATGTCTGAAGCTTCCTTTCAGATGTATTTAGTGGAGCGATATAATCCTCTATGAGGTTTCAAATAAGAAGTGTGCATATTCTCAATATTTAGTTTCAGTTTTTCACCTTATTTGTCTACATTTAGATTTACATATTAAGGCAATTTTAGTTCATTTCTATGTTTTATATTGGAACCTGTTTTATTTCTCAATGGATTGATGGAGACTATAGATCTTTTATTGAGTAGGCTACATAAATTTATTCAGTACTGTATCTTTATTCCTTACTGTGAAGAATGATTTGGGAACATCGAATTTCTTGGCCCGTAGAAATCGTAGAAGAAAGGCATCATCAGTTTTTGCATTGAGGTTGGGCTCTTCTGAAAATCATAAAAACATTTCTATAGATTTTTCCAGCATCTGCAATCAATCTTTGTGATTACATTAATTTATTCTTTATTTCTTTACATATTAATTTCATTAAATCACGAAACTCGTATTACTATCCTTTAATAAGACTTAACATCATACAATTTTATCACGGGTAATGCACAATAAAATGTTTCTATTATGAATTATACCTTCTTTCTATAAAAAACACAGTATAGAACAAAAATAATTCATCATTAATAAAGTACATATAAATAAAGAGTATTATATACTTTTCTCCTTTTTGTACCCACTTTCTATGAACACGGTAAAACAAAATATTATTGCGACTAATAATGATACAATAAATTGTCGCTTCTGCTTCAAACAAGATTTTCCAGCTCATGCAGAAGAGATTCCTTTAACGAAAATGAATAATTCTTCAAGTTTTTGGTGGAGAATACCGTGATAGGCTATAGGCCTAGCTGCTATATACAGAGCTGAATTGAATGAATACAGAGTTGAATTGGATTCAATTCAAAAGTTGCCGCAAATATTGAGATTTCGATTTTCATTCAAATATGTATTTTTACAGTCCGTTATTGCTCAACTTACTTGAAATAAGTTTTTTCAACTCGGCTAATCCTTTCTCCGCAGCTTCAGGTGTTTCCTTCAGCTCTCTAAAGGCTTTTTGCGCCCATTCTCCGCTCAGCTGTGTCACTCCATAGCGCATGCTGCTTTTTCTCTCAGGGTCATCTTCCTCTTCCGTTTCATGGTTGCTCTTGTCAACCATACTCGAGCTTTTAATCAAATATATTTTGCATGTCTGTTGAATAAAAAGAAATATTGTTTTAATAACATTCACATATCACTTCAGGAATGGCAAGATATATTTGTACCTGGAGGAGGATTGCAAAAATGCAATAAGCCCATTGATGGAAGTTATAGGACGGCAGAATTTGATGAATTCAAACATTGATACAAAAAAGTTATATTATATTTGAATTTTATATTAATAATTAAAATTTGTATCTCAATTACATTTTAATTTATTAACACACACAATACAAAAGAAAAAATACAAACAATATATTACTTTTGACACATATAAAATAACAAAATACTTTTGATACATCCGTATAAAATTGAATAAAATACAAGAAGGCTGACAATGGGAAGATATATATTGTGTAGGAAAGAGAAATAAGATATTATTGAAAGCTGTTCCAACCATATTATATTATGGGTTTCATCTTTTAGGAAGGCTTTCAAAAAGCCTTTCAAAACTTTCAATTTCTTAAATTAGACTTCGCAAGTCTATTCTTGATTCTGGATTCTTGATTCTATTTCCACAGAAATAAAATTCTAATATTTTGAACGCAAATCAAACTTTTCAACAAATATATTTCCAGATGCAATTTTATTATAATCAAATCCATCTTTAATTGTGCATGTCATGTTATATTATATTGAAATTGTGCTGCTATTAATTTTAATACGCATGAAATGTATAATGTCACTCACGCAGTTCAATATTGATGTGGTATCATGTTAGTAGTCGTTTATTTTGGAAAAATATTAAACTTCATTTTAAACTATAGCCCACCTAAACGTTACAGAATAATATCAACCATACAGACTTTTGTCGCCACAATAGTCTTTTGCAAAGAAAGGTAGAAAACCTGTGCTTGGTTGAAGAAGTGTCAGCCAACTGAATCGTAACAAGGAAATAGCCTACATTTGGGTATTGCATGTTAGCAAAAATTATAGCCTATCTTTTCTATCTTTCCACGAAACAATATGATAAATATTTCATCACTGGAAATTATTAGAGAGATGAGCGGACTTATATGGATTGTTATCTTTAGTTTAATGACTTCCTTTGCATGAAACCTTTTTATTTATAATAGAAAGCTTCAAGCAGGTTCATCTACAAAAATGTATCATAGTCTACAACCTGTTTAGACCTACTAGGGGTTTACGTAGACTACTAGATGCAATGGAGGTTCATTTCAAAGAATTCTTAGGGTTATTACTTTTATCTATTACTACTTAATATTACTATTAATTATTACTTTTTTTGTTTAATTTTTTTGAAAAAAATAGAATATAGGTACATAGGCCCAAATGTTTAATGTATGTATGTAATGTAATTCATCAAAATTCTCATAATATTACTGAATTAATCTCATTCTCTACTCTGGCATATACTTATACATTCCTGTCAAGAGGTAGATATAATTAATAAGCTTCCTCAAATATTGTATTTTGGTATCTCTATTTTCATTGGAATTCATGAAACTGAGAAAAGTAAGTTAGATAATCTATAATATTGATTGATATCAACTCTATAGTAACAAAATAAAACAATTGGTATAAGTTATGCTTTTAAATAGAGTACCTATGCTAAGTTCAATTATTAAAATTCAGGGCCAGTTGCTCAAATGTGGATTGAAGTTAATCTTGGATTACTCATTAGAGTTATTAGCATTGTTAATTAGAGAATGAGATTAACATAGGCCTACCTTTGTGCAACTGGAACTCAGATTTGGAAAGCTCTGATGCTTTTTGCACTTGAGTGTCTACCTGGATAACTAAACAATAAATAACGACTTAAAGTTTCGTCTAAGGCCAGGTTTAATTTTTATCATAACACTGTACATCAGGGGGGTTTCAGTAGATATTGAAAAATATCATACCTGATTTTTCATTGACGGTTCTTCATAAAATAATTCCACTGCATCTTCACAGCTCAATTGAATCAAAACTTATTTACCTAAACTGTTTTATTTCAATTCCAGAACCTCTAGCTTTTGACTAAAAATTATTATAAATAATTTATTGTTAATCTTATGTGGAATCTGGAAACCTGCTGTACTGCTAAACTGTATCTGCTCTATATACTGTTCAAATGTATGACCTTGTACAATCATGATTACTGCTGATCACAAAATATGGTTCAGCCAATGCCAGGCTCAAATCTCATTTTGATCTCGACTATTGATAAAATCATGTCCTGTGATTAACAGTTCTGATAAACTCTGTTAGGTAATTGACATCTATTTCACCAACACAGATTCATAAGTTTCGTATACCGTATACGTTGTTTGTTTGTTTAGCCCCTATAAAGCAAGCCAGACTACTACTGTACATTTTTCTATGAAAGTTTTTTCGATATATACTGTTTCATCGATGATAATTTTTTCCTAGGCTATATTTTAATGAGATTGATTGTGGATTCTACTTTGAATTTAATTATTGGAGCACAATTTTAAAATTTGAGATATCCGCAAGGAAATCCTTAAAAAATGCACAAGACATATGAATTGCAGAAACAAACAAAAAATCAAATGCAATAACGGAAACTAAAGTAATTGGAAAATTCCAAACCAAGACGTTTTACTTGTTTGTTTTGTAAATAAAACGAAATGGGCCGTAAAAATTTGGGAAATTTTTTAGAGTATTATCTAGCAAAATTAAAAAACTGTAATTTTTTAATTGAACTATGTAATTGAAGGCTATCATCAAGTAACATAATTACTTCAAAGATTCAATAATAATTATTAATGTAATTATTGCAAAACATTTTCCCCATAAATTTATCTAATAGGCCTAGCCTAGATACATTTTCAAATACATCTATACTTTGTTACGACTTACACATTATAATATTCCATTATCAATTATTAGAAGAATGAAAGCAATCTATCACTTTTATTATTGATTACATTAATTGTATTTATTATCCCATAATGTGCAATACCAGCAGTCCCTTCTTTAATAATGATTGGGCATATTATAATAGGTACTCCAAAAAGAGTAGATTAAGTTGCATGGTGGGATCGATCGTTTCGTAGAATTATTTTATATTCACATAAAGGGAATTTATTTGTTACTCTATAATTCTACAGTATATTATGCGTGTTTGAATATTTTTATTTTCATTCCATAGAGAATACAGATTTCTGGCTAAAATACTTGTTGCCTTCTAATTTCAGTAATGAATATTGCTCATAATTGATGATTAAATACTTTACAACAGAAATTAACAATTGATTCATATCAATAACATCAGGCTCTAGCGATACAAGAAAACGAGTCTACTTTGGAATTCCATAAATAACTTGGACTTCAAAATGACTTGATTTAGTACAGTATAGTGGTTATTTGACATAGTTTTACGAAATTCTGGACGAAAATAGGTATGACCTTATAAGAACTAAATGTCAGCTACTACAATGAAATGTGTAGCCTACAATCAGAGTTCAAGAGTGGAGTGGGATCTAGTAGAATCATCACCCCCCGACTCCATATAAGAACACTAATAAAAGCATCACAGGAATAATTTGATACACATTAAAGCAATCAGCATTATTATTAGGAATATTTATATTGATGGATAAGACATCAATCGTAACTACAGTAGTAGTCTATAAAGGCTATAACAGGCAAACGAACATATATAAGGCTTTATTTGAGTTCTCAGTGTGTTTGAGTTGGACAAAAAAATTGTGTTCCAATAAAAAAATTATTGTCAAGTACGGTATTTATTTTTATCATGTTGTTCACGATTTAAGTTATAAATGTTTATCATACCTCTGTAGGCTATTTCCAATTAATTCTTAAAATAATTTAAGAATTAACACTTTAATTATGAACAATCACAGAATACCAACTAGAAGAAGTTATAGCCTACTTTTTATTAGTAGTTGGCCTAACTTGTTCTAACAAATCTAAACTATTCTTGATATTGTTCTCAGAGTAGGTTCCTGAATTACTGTTTTGAAAAAAATATTATATTTTTGATATTCTGTTTAAATATGGAAGCAAGAAATATTGGTCACCAAAATTTATTCAATGGACCCTCAATAATTAATTTGGGGTCCATTGAAATCCAAAGATCATCAACATAGTTTTGATAAAGTTCTTACAATATAATATTTTCAACATTCTAAACAATGTACTATAGTGAGTTAATATCTGAGGTAAAAACATTAATTCACAGGTACAAGCTAAGATAAAATAGATATTACTCCAAAATAATCAAATAAGTAAATAAATTTGTGAGTATTATCCATTGAGGTGATCCATAACAATATTTCATCCCTGTTGGTTATGATCAGGATGGATGGCCTTCTCAAATTACAAATCTTACTTGAAAATTATAGTTTTAGCACACAATTACCTGCAGAGGTCCATTGCTATTCACCGTCCTTCTGTCTAGGATCTCAAATCGTTCATCTACTACTTCTATTCACTATAAGTGAATAGACCACGTGAGTAGCCCGTACTATTCGCCTGGAGGCAAAGTAGCAACACTCCCGTCTGGTTTGATGTCTCCGCAGCTCTGTTTTTCGTTTTTCTTTTCTCCAGGCGCGGTTACAGATCGATTGCACTTCAGCGCGATCTGGTGGCATTTCTCTCAACATCCCGCTCTGTAACCACCTCACCATCCCCCCATACTGTGCCAGCAACCAATCCAAACTGCCCATCATCTTTCAAAAGCACTCTCATCTCAATGGCAAAAATTACATTATTCAGCAGTTTTTTTTAGCTTTGAGAGATTGCGGTTGTTCCTCAATAGGTTAAGGCTATAAAGTGGTGGAAAGAATTGAGTGGTATACTATGTATTATATTTATATATGAAGCAATTGAATAATTTTTATGTTCCATCTATACTTTCATTCGAAGCAATACAATGATTGAGTTATTTTAGTACTTTCAAGCTTTAATACTTTCATTTAATCGTGTAGAGTAGCATTAAAAAACGAAATTCTATAGGCCTATTATATGTAATTGGTATAGATGGGTATTATCTATTATGTAATGGGAAAGCATAGAGAAAGCATAGAGCCAAACATGACGCCTTATTCAAATTGGGAAATGTTGGCTTGGTGCTATGCTTTTTCTGTAGTAGCCTACTAATAACACTTTGTAAGGTACTTGAAAATAAGAAATAAGTTAGTTCATCACAAAAATAGTTAGAAATTCTTGTTCTGAAAAAGGATCTAGGTATAGGCTATTTTTGAGACTTGAGTTTGATACCGTGTAATACCTCATGAAACATGTCATCTATAAAAAACCTCATGTTCAAGAAAACCTACCACACAGTAATTCGTGACGCAATGATAACTGACAAACAAAATTGTTTTTGTTAGGTAATTATCATCTATCATATCAAAATACTTAAAATATAAAATTATGATAGATCAAATTCAATGTCTGAAAATGTAATACCGTACCTATACAGAAAAGAGAAAATGACGGGTTTTCTAGAAAGGTCATAAAATATGCAGAATGCAGAACAATCTGATTCTTCACTAGAATAAATAAAAAAAAGCCTTATTCAAATGAAAAATGTATTCAAGGCTATAGCCTTGATGATGGCCTATTTTAGTTTTCAAGTTTCAGAATTTTTTTAAAAGCCAAAATACACTGATCTTTCTTCAAATTATTCTGAATTATAAACGTGTACAAAATGATATGTGGAAATAATTAATTCTTATTTACACTCGCTTCAAAAATTTTTGCTTCAGCGAATATTACTCAAGTTAATATAGGCTTTACTATGTGTAGATCGGTACATGTAGATGATTTATTCAAATAAAACCAAAGTTTGGTATTTAATATATTTTTAATAATTTCTTACAAATATAATACAAAACGTCATCTAATTACAAATAATAAAACTTTACTCTTTATCCAATTCCTAATTTTGTAATTCATTTATACACAATCCTTTTACTTTTACTTCTTATATTACTTCAAGGTCGAGGACTTTCTTATATAGATTTCTATATACATACAGTTATACAAAAATCACTTATGAATCAAATTTCCAATGATTTATGTTCACGGTTTCAATTATACTTCGCATACTTCCGTACTCAGTCTCACCAAATCAATTCCGCACGGCTACAATTATAATGTTGTGGTATCTTCTATATTGGCTTGAAAAGTTCTATTTTGGTCAATCGAATAAGTCTTGAGAAAAATAATTAAACTAGTGATGAATCAGTTATTGTCTTCTCTGTATGTGAACTGTTTCCATTCTGAAAAAGAACAATAAAGTTTAAAATCAAAAAATAAAATAATATTTTGGTACTGTATGTGTAATTTATATTTCTAAAAGCTCCATATAAATGTAAGTTAATTGACACTAAGTAGTGGGGAATTGAATCACAATAATACAATATGGAACACAATTATTACAATCGAATAGTAAAATATTACTGCTATGGGCCTAACATACAAAATATAATTTCCTCTAAAATACTGAATTTTTATTATTTTTTTAATGTAGTGCTTCTTAATTCTTCCACAATTCAGCACTAATGGCTGGTTTTCACAATTCTAGTAGACGTTCTGGTTACTGGAGGCAGGTTACTGGTTTATAGGCAAGTAGATAGGCTTCTGGTAACCTGCCTCCAGTAAGTAGAACGTCTACTAGAATCGTGAAACCCAGCCATTACTTCTGTTTAGCAGAATTCAATAAATAAGCTCGAATAGGCTTCTAGTTTTCAACTCGCAGTTACACAAAATAATATGATTATTACACAAATGCGATTTTGTTGTACCGTTTTATTGTGACATTATACAGTAAAGTTATTTACCGTTTATAATTAAGATCTGATATAAATAATGTGACAATTGTATGGCAATATTGAAAACTATAGTTTTGGATTATCTATTCACGTTCAATTAAGTTCTCTTAATAATTTCTATTGTTCTCTGATTAACCTCTGAGACAGTGTCTGGTGAGATGTTGTGATATTTATAATACATAATGAAAACACTAGGATGGAGTCAAAAAAATATCACTGTATCTAAAATATAGTGTTTTCATTATGTTCTCTGATTCATTCTTTGAATAGCCTATTGAATCTACTAATAGTCTTGTTGGTTCTTGTCTTGTAATTGTAGTTCTAGTCTTGTAATTTGCATGCATCTGTCAATAAATCTATTGAAAAATAAATAAATTGTATTTTACTTACCTTTGAATTTATGCTCGTTCATTTTAATAATTGCTCTCGTGGCTCTATTTGTGAAAGGACCTCTCTTGCCATTCCATTCAGCCGGAAGTCCCTCGGGATCAACATGCTTGTGCAGCGAGTCAAAATCGGTTCCATGTAGGAATATCTGTGAAAAACATCATTTTCTTACTAAATTCTATATGTTTTTTTTTTATAATTGGAACAAAATATGATACACAGAAGGCTACTGAGTACAACACATAATAGGATACAATGATTCTACTCTCTTATGTTTTTTGTAGAGGGAAATAAAATTCATTTATTCATTTATTATTATTATCAATTTGTTGAGAGTTGGGAGACGATAATAAAGTACGGTTTTTAACTTTTAACTAATTCCAGAGGCATTGAGAAGAAAATAAATTTTACAAACTATTCCCTATGTTCATACGTGGTCGATTTTGTGTGCAGAAAGTCATGCTACCAATGATTAAGCATATAGGAGCAGCATGCTGCATATATGTGCTGTATAATATGCAGCATGCTGTGCAGCACACAAAAATCGAGCAAGTGTGGAGATAGGGATTAGGATACAAATACGTATATAATATGAATATCAAAAGTGATAGTGCTTCATAAACGTTAATACTACTATGCTAGATAAATGGTAGGCTATTAATTTTTTATTCGTTTAAATCGAGAAAAGGATCAGAGCCGTAAAACTTGATAAAGAAGGAAAGAGGAAACCTTATGTGAACAAATTTACATGTTAGATGAGTTTTGAATAGATATGAGAGGTTTAAATTTCATGAAAGTTGAAATGATTCTATTTACTATTAAACTTAAGTTTTCTCAGTTAACTGTGAAAAATTAATTGAAATATCAACAGGAAAATTGAGTTCAAATACTCCGCTATTATTTTTTTGAGCTCAGTTATTCTCGATATTCAATAAATGATATTTCAATCTAAATATGAAGTTGTCTCAATTAAGAATCATTCACTTTGGTAAAGCTCACACTTAGTAATGTAAGAAACACATCAGTAGATGATATTCTGCTTGGATTTTCTCGTTTTTGAAATATTTTACATAAAATAGTAGAATTGCATTAGGCTACCTATAATATTATCCAGTAGCCTACTCTGATTAATTACTGTTTTTTAAATTTATATTTCATAAAATTTCTAATAAAAGTCACCTAATCCAGTATATTAATCATACAACGCTCTAGCAAGAAAAATATTGTTATTATTATTTTTCTAAAAATGAATAAAAATACATTAGGCCCTATATTGAAAGCTGGTTTAGTAGCCAATACTCACCCTTTTGCGCAGTTTCTTTTTCAGGAACGGCTTGAAAACTGCATAAATGGCGTTGAAATAGAATGGCTGATTCACCACATGTACAGCTTTTAACCTCAGAGGAATTTTATCCTGAAAAATGAAATATATGACAGAACCAACTGAATTCCAAAGAAAAATGCCTAAAACATATTGCTGTAAAACATATAGTTCCATACTTTTTGTAAGAGCAAGTTAATTATATAACAAATTATAATAATAAATAGGCTATTATTAGAATAGAGTAGGTGAAACTGCAGTTAGAATTCAAAGCTCTACTACTGCGCGAGGGATATATTTTCATGCCTTGATGAGGGATGGATTTGGATATACTATGAGTAACTGTTTGTTTCGATATAGCTAGTTGATTAAGTTGTATTTTAAGTAGGCTTATGAAGTAAAATTGAATAATTATGGTATTAAAAATGATTATTTACTCTGTCGTTGTATATTGTGTGATTTGGAAAATAAATTTCATTTGAATTTGGAAAATTTGAGTATTGTACTCCAATACTTATATTGGTTAAAATACTAATGTATTATACCAGGTGTTTGTGCATTGTTGAGGTATTTATAAGAAATATTTATTGTGGTAAATTAGGCCTCTTTGTATTCAAAAGCCGTCATTATCGAAGGCTGTATAAATCAGGTTGAAGAGATATTTATTACACAACTGCAGTACTGAATTACATGATAAGCCTATGTCAATATAATTCGAGCAATGTGGTTATCGCCCTTAAAAATATATTTAAATAATTCACCAACATGATCATTCAGAAGGTACCGATTGAAATATACTCTTATTGTGAAAACATTCCAAGATTCTCATCCTTTATTATTTCTCCTACCTCCTACGCCTATTTCAATAATTATTATAATATTATTCGTAATCCGATTCCTAAAAAAATCAACTAAATATTTGATTTCAAATTACCTGTACAATGTTAGCCAGATGCCAGGCACAAGTGGGAGTGGCTAGCCTCGCTTGCTGGTAGAGTGAGAGATCTTTCAAGTCGAGAATGGCCACAGTGCCGGTGATCTGCAGATGTGGATCCTGTAGCATAATTTCAAACACTGTCGTGCCCAATTGGAATGTCTCGTCCAGCGGTGATTTGTCCAGATCCATCCTAGCTGAAATTTCAAGAAAATTATTCATCCATCATTATTTACACTGAACGAGAATCGACTGATATGAATAGTAACTATGGTACACTCAATTCTTTATAATGAGTTTTATATAGAGTTATTGAGTTCCTTTTTTATATTCACTCTGAACGAGTATACTGGGTGATATGAATGATTGACTTCTGATCACAATTTTTATATTGAGTTCATTCCCCAATCAACTGGGATAATCAATAGACTGTCCAGTAATAATAATATCGACTTGTGATCTCAGGTCAAACTGTTTCTTAAACTGGAGTGAATAAATTCTATAGTTTATTACATGGATTTGAAATTCAGAATCAGGCCTACGTTGTAGACTATTTTGTTTGATAGTTGAGTACCGGTATCTCGTCTACTAATTATTTCCCATTTATATTATTCAATTTCAAGTTATTAATGGAGTTTGGAGGCTGGAAAATAATAATCATCTCATTTCTATAAGCTATATCATATTCCAGTGTAATTTACGCCTATATATAATACATCTCAAATCTGTAATACTGATTTCATTCCTATAATTTCCATTTTTATCTCTAGAACCTTTACAGAAATGTTTGATTATGAAACAAGAGCCTTTTAAATTGGTTCTGGAATCAAGTCCTTCAGAGTGAATAATTGTTTATATGATATGTAATAATAATCAAATTAATTTTTGATAAAACTATCACACATTCACGATCCGCCAAATTAAAAAAATATAAATAATATATAGGCTACTAAACAGGTGAATGTTATGTAATAATGCAGACTCAGCAATATGCAGCAAAAATGAGTGTTATTTGGCATGCGCCAACTGGCCCCTGCTTATTCTCCGTTGTCCCTTCCCCTATATAGGTCTGTTCTTCACGTCTGCTCAGGTTCGCATCATCAGAGGAAATTCATTTGTGCCTGATGAATATTATTGGGTAAAAGTGTAAGTGAATATTAGGTACGTTAAGAGTGTATTAGCACTGAGAACAGACTTATAGTTAAACTAGAGAGTATTGCTTCTCTATGGTATGAGGTAAGTGTAAAGAAGATGAAAAAAATATTTAATTTTTTACCTGCAAAGAGAGCACACATTCTGCGCCCTTTCCTATCGACACCCGGCAGGCTGCTGAAGTGCGCCATGTCGTATAGATAACTGTTTTCCGACGGCGTTGTGTATGTGTAGAAATTTGGGTAACTCGCTTTGAATTGGTAGTAGTTCTTGAGCTGCAAACAAAAACAGAATGTATCAACATAATCTACCATTCTACCCGGTTCATTCTCCATAACTATTTCTAATTCATTATAGGCCTACTTATTATAGTAAGTTGAGATTGAATTTATGAAATATTTAGTCTATTATTATCATTGAATAGTAATAATAGATAAGTATAAGATAGGTATAGTTTTAGATAAGTACCTATTATTCGTTCTCTGTGAATTCTTATAATGGTTTTCACTCTACGAAGGAAGTTTTTGTTAATTTGATTTTAAATTATTTTGTGTGCTTTGATGATTCAATCTTGTTAGCCTATATTAAATTTGATCGTTCTGTATTTATTCAATTATTCTTCAATTTTTCTATTTGATGTAATAAACTCCCTTCTTCTGTTTTGAGTTATTGAATGGATGATTATTATTACTATGGGAAATAAGGGCCTCTCTAAACCCCCCTGTGGATCCGCACCTCTGCTATGACATTTTTTCTTTCAATGTTTCTCTCAGTTAGGCCTACTCTACAGAAAATGAAAATTTGAATCCCGAATTTTTCAGTTGCTTGCACCTCAGGCACAAACATGCCGAATGCGTAACTCCTATAATTTCATGAAATATAAAACAACAATAACTTAATAGTAGAAAAAAATTCAAAAAAATTATTTGCTTGAAAATATGCGATACCAGCACAAAACAATTGTCTCGTATACTGCAAAGACGTAAGAGATTTTTCACTTTGAAGCGTAGGCTATAATTATTTCCTCCAAGTTAAATAAATGTCAATCTAATTCATAAAATATTTAAATCTGTAGCTTCTCAGATCATACAATAGGGATACAATAGGATTTTTCTTAATTTCTAGCAAATTTTTGAAAATTCTCTGGGAACCAAAACTCACACACTGGAATGCTTTGTCAACGTCGTGTTTTCTTGCTCTCAGGAATCCAGCCAGAAAGATGTCGTCCGTTCGAGCGTGTAAATTTTTCTCAGCTGTAACAATGAAATAAATTGATTTCAATGGCTTTCTGGAAGCAACGTTCAGTCTAAAAAATGTATTCAAAAATTGTGTAATATTAGCTTGAATTCTAATAGCTCCATCTTCCCTCTCTGTGATGAGAAAGTAAATTTTTAATGAGTTTGGAATTGAATATTTCCATTTAACTTGATTCTTCAATACATAACTTATACCACTCCACCACAATTCTGATATTCTATTCCAAATAATCATAATTTAGTTGAATCTTTTGAACTTTTCATGTTTTCATCTTATATTAATTACTGATTGATGGTTGATTGGACGATTTTAATCGTTGAGTATCTAATTCTATGAAAGTCGGTCTAAGCAGCAAGCATTTTTGAAAATAAAGACCGCAACTCGAGTTCAGAAAGCTTATTGACCCCAATTTGTCTCAGAAAACAAATCTAATTTAATTGATCTATTAGTTGAAAAATATAGTTATCAATAATGTAGCGTGTAATCTATTTTCTACACAGCCATAACTTAGTCCCTAGAAATACTCCCTAAATATAGTTTGCTGTGCTAGAGTATTATTCATATGATAATAATTTATATGAGTAAAATATTACAGAGTCCAACTTCAGTAGGCTACCAGTTAAAAAACATTATTCATATCGTGTTTGTAGAACTTATTTATTATTTATTGTCGATAATAAAAATATTGTCATATTTAACACCATATTTTGGTTGTAGATTGGGAGTTGTATGCTAGATCTTTTTCTCATATTAGAATAGGCCTAAATTAGTATAAATTACAGCCTATGATTTCCACGTGGACAATATATTGGTTGATGATTCACTATGGGAAGCTGAAAAAACCCATTCAAATATATTCTCTCATAAATTATTGGCTCAATCAAAGAGCATTAATTTTATGATCATGTTTTTTTATTAAAATGAATGCTCACAAGTTCATTACCATGAATTGAGAACAAAAGAAGCAAAAGTCTAGTCCAAACACATTTATAATCCTCATCTTTGGAGGTTAAAGCTATTACAAAAATTAATTGTGTTTTTTATGATATAAATTTCTCAGACAATATTAAACTTTCCTTATCATTTGAACATGCTTCAGAAATACCTTCCATCTTCTCATTGGAGAGATTGATTCATAGGCTATTCAATATTTCATCATTATTCATATACTGTAATAAGTAATAACAAGTAACTCAACAGCGTTTTCCAGAAAAGAACAGTGGCTGTAAATTAAAGCAATGATAACAACCTCAGAATAATAATTATCATTAGTTACGGTATACAATCACTTGAATTGGAAATACAGTCATAAAATTTATAAGATAACTCAATTTATGTTCTCATATTTATTGCTGTAGGCTATTCGTCATACTATTAAATTTAATGATCATACTATTAGCAATGATTGTAATATAATTTAATTCATGATGAGCTATAGTATTGCTATTGCATGATGTTCCTTATCAAAAATTTCCGAAATAGCTTTTCATTTTAATTTGTCAGAAAGAGGAACATTCAAAAGAATGACTATCATTTATTGTCACTTGTGAAAAAATCAATCATAAATGAAAACAAAGTATGCACCTCCTCAATTATTTGGATGAGTAACATCAATATGTTTATAGTCCTAAAAGTAGAAATACTGTAAGTTGGATTCATAGTAGAGTCGGAATTTTTAATTAGTGCTTTAAGTTCAAATACAGTATTGTTATGAACTGTATACACGGTTTTGTGTATTTATTGGCAATTGTCTTACTTATTTGAAACATAATATTAAATTATTATTTATAGATTCAAAACTATTCATTCATTTATTCACCAATGTAAACTCGATACTTAAGGGAAGGAAAATTTATATTGAAAATATAGAAAGGGAATAAACTGTGAAGTAAATTCAGCTATGCTATATATTAGAGCTATGCTAATATATTGCTATGCTATGCTAATATTAGTGAATAATTGTGTGTGTGGTCTTATCAGCCGATTCTACAGAATGGTACTCTGTTGTAGCCTATTGAAATCATGGGTAACTCTTCAGCCTCAAATATAGGTTTCTGTTCAGAAAGAGAGTAATTCAGAAAGAGCGCTCTTCAGAAAGAGAATTTTTCAAGTGAATACAGTAATCGGAACCTTCAATTGGTTAGCCTTTCAGCGAGTGGGGAAACTATAGCACTAGAAATTTAACTTCCAAATTATCAATCAGGCTGAACGAGCACAATACTAAGTAGCTTTTCAAACTTAAAGGGTAAAGTACCTAGTAGAAGGAATTAATTAAAATTTGGGGGTCATTTACAAGAGGTCAATAGAATTTGGAGAATTTACAAGTCATTTGAGACAATTGATGGACTATTTGACCTTATATTTCCGGTCTCGTTATGAAACTATAAACAGTTCAAGTTCAGTTGTGTTGCATTCATTGGTGATGTATTTGAAACGTTTGAAATAAAGCTAAATAGGCTAAATATAGTTCAGGTTCAGGCTAGCCTACCGTACTCATTAAACTTACAAATTTAAAATAAACCAATTACAGAATACAAAAGATATTTGACCTACAATTCTAATTATACAAATTTGTATGATTGTTAAAATTGAAAACAATAATTTAAGTAGCATTTCCTCTGATCTTGAGCTCGCTGTGAACTTTTCCAATCTCTACCTACATTCATTCATTTTATAAAATCTGAAACGAGAGAGAAAAAATCCAAACTAACTCGCTCACAAAAATTTGGCGACTTATTTCAAACAAGTAGATTCAGATCCAATTTTCATCATAATTACTGTGCACAAATTAATTGATTATTGTTTATTATCTCATTCAATGATCATAACAAAGAACAGACTTTCTTTGTTTGTGTAATAACTTGAATCATTGCACATTATTTGTAACAGCGGCAGAGCTTTTTTTATTAGCAGTATGCATTTCACATTTCCATTGTCAAGTTTCCTATATGTAACAATCAAACTGGTTTTTGAAGCTTTGTTTATTTTTATAATAACAAGAGCTGGTCTTATCTACCTGGTGTATATTGACAAAAAGTCAAAAAGCCGTCTCACAGATAATGAAGATAAAAGAATGTAATAGACTTCTTTTGAGATATAATGTGTCAAGGAAGCTTTCTGTGTGGCTAGTAGGCCAACTAGGTAGGAGCAGCATTTCATTTTAATTTAATTTAATTTATTTACACACAATTTCCAAAAACAATACAATAATACAACATATAAATAAACATAAAACAAAATTGGAAAAAGTGGTTAGGTGACCTCATTGGTAATCGTGTTGAGGCACCAACACGTTTCCTTTAAGAATTTCAAGAATTTTTAAATGCATCTTTGTAGTTGAATCAAACAGTACTTATATTTGAATATCACTTCATAATTCAGATTACAAAGTAATTAAAAATCAAGAGTATTGTTGGATGAATTAGGATTTTTCAACAGGAATGCCAGAGAGAAATCAGTTTCTATTGTTTGCTAAACGTGTTGTGTAATTTTCTCACAATTATTCGCATCGGTAATTGTGTGGAATTGAAACAATTTTCACTTACCAAGTACCATTTGTCTCAACTTAGCCAGGTTCTCCCGCATCTTCTCGCCAGTTTCTCTCAGCTCCTCTTCGGCTCTCACTCGAAGCTCTTTCGAGACGTCCAGTGGATCTGTGTTCGGCTCGAATATCAGGTCGATTTCTTCTTGCACCTCGGCAACTTCATCTTCTGCAAAACAACAACGAAATATAATTGAAAACTTGTGTCTGGCCTACTATAGTCTCTCTTGTTCGAGATACAAACTGTAATACAGAACACAGAGCTATACTCTTAAATACATTACAATTTTGTTATATTTTAATTATTTAATAATACTCTTAAATAATTATAAATATACCAATAAAATAATACATATTAAATAATTAATACAGTATAACAAAAACAAAAAATGAACTTCAACTACTTGGAACCACAGAATAGGAGAGATTTCATTAGAGGATATTTAACTATAGAGGATAGATCTCCTATTCTGTGTTAGAACTCATAAAGTTGAATTGTTTTTTTCTGATACGAATACTTCTTCTGCATGAAACATGTTTCGATTGAAAATGTGTTGGATTGAAAATAATGAATCATCACGATCACGCTCCAGACTTCTAAAGTCGATTCTCGATTGTCAAATCAGCAACTTATTCGTAAGCAAATTTTGAGCTTGCTCTTCTATTGTCCGCAAAGTTCTTATTTACTGATTACAGAATAATGAAGTATTCCAAACTGACCTTGCTGATGAAGTTAAATTATTTTGTTGTTACTTATCCATCAAATTATTTATTAAAGTACCGTGTCATTTTGTTATGGTTGTTATTCAAACAATGGGAAATTTTGAATGGAATATTTTTCTGGGAGATTGTGAAGTATTAATGAATAAGCGTGGTGTCACAATCACGTTCAATCATAAATGAACCTTGAATAGAACTTGAACTTTGAAAAGTTGTAAACAATAATAATTATTATTTTGTTAAGATTTTTCTCTCAATTTCAAAAATACTAGAACCCTCTTTCCAGTCTAGCTCTACAGTTCTCTGCTCAATTATTCATAACAATTTTAGATAAATATATGATAATTATACCCCACGAGATTGCATTGCAGTATGGTTGTTTCTATACTGAGAATAGCCTATGGTAGGAACATGGTCGGAAAATATCCTATCACCATAGAAATAATTATTCAGGTTTTGCTGAGGAAGATACTGGAACAAGTATCTCAGTATCTGCAAATCTTAAAATTGCAGCACTGAAAACGAGAGTGATCAAAACGAGTCTTGCAAGAAGCTCGCAGATTCTGTAACTTGCTCGGCGCTCAAAGATTTCCTTCCTTCTTCCTATAGCAAGGTTGATGGACTCTTATCAGTCCACAAGTTCACTTTCACAACGTTACACTGTAATTGCTATAAAAACACCGCATTAGGTCAGTTCCACTTGCTCAGCGGTATTGAGACAACAATTTGATGTGGGATTTAAACCTACTGTATAAAAAGAGGTACCATATAAAGGTGAAATGAAGCTATACATGCGTGAAAATTCCGTTTACCATAACTAACGAACGTCAAGGTGATAAACCTTCATGCCGAATTAACGCCGTTTAAAGTATTATTTTGTATTCTAAATTAACCCTTTAACGTTCAAGGTGAACATAAAAAACTTATTTCATGTGCTATTCTCATAATCTGAATGGACCAAGACATTACTTGTACTCAGAATCAGTTTTTCAAATATAGAAAATTGTCTAATGATGATAATCTTGGACAATGTTGGAAATGAGCTTTGTCCCAATTACTATTGTATTTTATTTCATTGGATGAAGCTCCATCAAAATTTCAAAATTGATATTATAATAAAGATAATAGTAACGTGTCGGAATATAGTCTTGCATTAACATCAGTCGATATAAAGCTATTAACATAATAATTGATTCTTCATTTTCTCTCACTAATAATCTTCAATAAATCATGAGAAAAAGGAATTGATGTAACAAATCGTGGATAAAAGATAAATGAGGAATCATGTAAATTGCAAAGAAAACCATGAAAATAAGATATAGAGGTGAGTGAACTATACTCATTTGGTCATTGGTATATTTACTATAAGATTCAACCATGAATACCAATACGCCTGCCATACGGGCTACTGTAATGAGTATGTCTGTAAACAAATATCAATGAAATATCTGTAAAAAATATCAAAATAAATATCTGGTAAAAACATCAAAACAAATAAATAAACAATGAGCCCTATCTGTAAAATATCTGTATAAGCTGTAACAAATATTCAAGAGTGTCAATGCTAACATAGTGGAACACGCCTCCAAATCCAGAAAGAAGAAGCCTGATTGGCTAATAAGTTGAACAGCCACCATTTTGAAATACGAACCAATCAGAAGTTAGCAGCTTGAGGACGTCACATCACAACTATCCAATCCAGGAAGCAGCCTGATTGGCCAATAGTTTCAACTGCCTCCATTTTGAAATACGAACCAATCAGAAGCCAGCTAGAGAACGTCACTTCACAACAGTCTAATCAGACAACTCCTTCAAATTTAAAGGCATTCCGTAAGCAAAACATGGCCACTCGCTCATTGGAATCAAAGACAATTTTATTCATTAGATTGAATTGCTCATAATTTTACTGTGAATTGCGAGTAATGTGTGTAATTTTGAAAGTATTTGTGATACAAATAGAACAAATACAGCAACCAAATAATTACATTTTTTATTTCACTCCACGGTCAAGTGCTGGAGGAGAAGAAATCTTTGTACGTCCATTTCTATATAACAATTGGCATTTATATATTTAAACTTCGCCGGTTCATGTAGAAACATAAACATCTATTCGGTATTATTTTGCATCCCATTATCATAAAGTTGACTAATTCGTTAGTTTATGCTTTGTATAGAATTAGTTTGATAATTATTCACATTTCTTATCAAGCCAATCTGGGGATATATAAATATGCGATATATTTGTAATCTACAAGAATAAAAAAGTGACATAATCTAGCGCTCCGACTGCCCAGTTCTGACCAGTTGTCCACACCTGTGAGCAGTTTGATAATTATTCACATTTCTTATCAAGCCAATCTGGGGATATATAAATATGCGATATATTTGTAATCTACAAGAATAAAAAAGTGACATAATCTAATCTGATCCACAACTATCGTTAGATATAATTTTGCAAAAGGTCAAGTAACAAAAGTAGCTCTGGAAGGGTGACCACATTTTAATCAGTTTTCAACTCACCTCTGGCTTCCATCATATTCTTCATACAGACAGTCAGAATACGGTATTTCAATTGGAGCAGCTTGGATTTAAGGAGAGAAGCATTGTTGATGGTCTAGTAGCTAAACTAACAAATGTTATCATGAACCGGAAAGCACTGCACCTACAATTATTTGAAGTAGTAGCCTACGCTGAAGCTTTCCTGTTTCCAATAAGAGACTTGAAAAATTATTCTAGCAGAGCTGTTCTCATCCCAGTATATTGCCTGGTTCAACAACTTTCTTCCAATCCCTATCTAAACGTCGCAATATTAAAATCTTATTGCGAAAATCTCAACAAAATAGTCTTCCTAGTTTAATGCTTTGGATGCTGAAATTTGAAGATAGTCTAGTAGTGTAGTGTGTAGTGTTGATTTCAAGTTGTTGATGAACATTGAAATACGGCTCCAAATTTTATTTTTCCATTTCCAATCAAATAATAATCAATATACTGATTATTAATAGAAATAATAATCAATGACTTCTTTCTAATATATTATACGGTACTGGGTTATACAATAACAAACCGCAAACCGCTAGGCCCATGAATCTATCAATAGTGGCTGTGCCTGTGCGGCTGCAGTAAACTTGTACAGTACAGAGCTTCAAATGTCAGACTAGATCTGGCTTCTCAGCCACTCTCTCACCGAAATAAGTGACCCGGACCATTTTCTTTTCAGCTTCACTAGACAAAGCTGTTGTCTAAACCATTTTCTTGTCCTCCTCTCATCCTGTTATTCTATTCCTCTTCCATTATCTTCTTTATTTTCTTCTTTTTCTTCTTCTTTTTTTCCTCCCCCTTTCCCTGTCATCTCCTCCTACTTCTTCTTCTTCTTTTTCTCCTCCTCATTTTACCGTATACTCCTTCTTCATATTTTTTTTATCTTCTTCGTACCTTCCCTGCTTCTTCTGATCTCTCAATATCTTTTTTTTTCATTTGACTCTTATTTGATTCTTATTATTATTCTCATTCTCCTTGCTCTTCACCTTGCTAAAATTAATTTTTCTGTCACTTATCTACTTCTAACACTTTATACTCCTTCTGTATGTTCTTGTTCTGATTTCTCCCTTTTTTGCTTCTTCCTTTTTTTCTCCTTCTCCTGCACCTCCTCCTCCTTATTCTCCTCCTCCTCGTCCTCCCACTCCTGAATAAAGAAATCTAATCTAATCATCGTTATTTTCCTTCTCTCTCGTCCTCTTCCTTCCTCCTCTTTCTCCTCCTCCTCATCTTTCCTCTTCCTCCTTCATCTCCTCCTCTTTCTCCTCCTCCTCCTCCTCTTCCTTCTTCTCTTCCTCCTCCTTCTCCTCCTCTTTCTCCTCCTCCTCTCTTCCCCTCTTTTCCATAATCGTCTTCTTCTTCTTTTTCTACTTATTCTTCTTCTTCTTCTTCTTCTTCTTCTTCTTTTCATTTTCTTCTTCTTCCTATTCTCCTTCTTCATCTTCTTCTTATTCTCCTCCTCCCACTCCTCTCTCTTCTCCTTTTCCAGTCTTCTTCTCCACCCTGTCCTCTCCGCCTTACTGCTCCCCTTTCTTTCTCTTCCTGCTCATACATCACTATAGTCAGCTGACTGACCCCATAACCGCTAGTGACGATAGTTATACAATAAAGTCATTCATTCCACTTTTTGGGCGTTCACGTTTTTTTCTAGCAATCCGTGTATTTCTTCGCTACTCTGACTTGCAAACCTGTAGGCCTAGCCTATACTGTCGAATAGTGCACAGTAGTATTTTCGACTGTTACACAATCGTAATGCTGCCGCTGTCGCCGCTTCTGTGATACAATTTTCCAGTGAATGCAGTTTGGTTGCACGGCGCCCACATTATCTATTAGATCAAGTAGTGGAAAGGTCATTGGAATGCTGAAATAGTAATGGGCTGACAAATTGTAAACTTCCCATGAAGAATTGATAAGAAGTAGAATTGTCTGGTTTATCGGAATTCTGGACGCTCACATTTTTCAATGAATACCTGTAAAGTGTCACTGCTAGTCATTTATTCATTTGAAGTGAGCATGGCTTATAAAAACACTTTACTCTATATATTACGATAAAATAGTAAGTAGGAGTTACAAAAATCCTGATTACAACCCATACATGACCATGAAGAAAATACTTAGATTTGCATTATTGACGTATCTTTTTTCACATCGAGTACTACCACATCACAAAGACTATGTTGATGATAGTATAGACTAACTAAATATGTATGGATTTATATCTGATGATAGCTAGTTGATGTTTCGTTAATAGGATAATATTATGTGGAGGATCATTAATAACATTTTCAAATTCGATGTGCCAAGTGTTTGAAATGCGAGGAGTCTATAAGTCTGGCATGAGAAGTCTATTCATTCAATGACACTTTCATCACAACAAGATAAGTTTTTATTCGAAAGGAAAAGTATTAGAACTATTCCAACAAACCAATACTCAACTGAAATTTTGTCATCATTTTTATTTTTCAAAAAAAGAGTACTTAATAAAAGTGAGTAAATTGATACTTTTTATGTTGAGAGAGACATTAATCGAACCAAAAGTTCGTGTTGTTAAAAGTTTACCATTTAAAAGTACACCAAACATGTGTTGTTTCCAATAGATAACCGACTTTTTATTGGGCTCTTAGCTGTGTTCTGACGGCCAAAGGTCATGATAAAACATTCAATCATCCAGTTCAAATATAGTTATCTCCTGAACTGTTTTAAAAACTGACACACGAATATTTTTTCTTGATAAAACTGTGAGTAAACGACGAATGAGAGTCAATACATTAGTTTCAATAAAAATTTAATTGCAACATGTAGGCTAATATTGTATGAGCTATTTTACTGCTTACTTACGACCATTTGTTTCACTGGCATTATACTGTAGTTCATTTTGATACATAAATAAAATGTGTTTCAAATTATAAGGTTACAGATCCCAATAGCATTGAATATCACAAAAACTGTTCAGTTCTTTCGTATCTTGAAACATTCTCATCCTCGATATTATTGAAGAAAATTAACTCCGGATATCCTTTCCTGGATATCAATCCAGGAATCCAATCTCTGTCCTTCATGAAAAAGGAATAGCAGCAGTCACTCAATATTTTCATCATTTAAGCTTTCACTGTATTTTGTAATCGGATGCATTCTTTTTGCTGATTATATCAACTCAGTCTTGACGTATATTGTATTGTTACAAAATGTATATACTGTAAAATATACTTGAAAAATATTTAAACATTATTTTGATTTTCATTGAAAAGTAAAATCAACTCATAGGATGAAAATATAGACACAAAGTCCAAAACGTCTTCTCTTCCTAATTTATATATGAATTTCAAATGTGTTTATGGATGTTTGTTCACATCCACTATTAATTAATAATGAATTTCCACTTACGAAGCTAAAAACCATGAGATCAATGTTTAGAATTTAAAAGGTCGATAAAAATTAAAGACAAGTACCGAAAATATGAGTTAAGTTGTTTTAAAATAAAATAAATGTAATTATATAATATAATATTGATTAACTTTATGTTTATAATGTGAAAATGTGTAGCATCGTTCAATGGTCAATGGTGGTGATAGACTTTCATAGAGATTGATGATTGGAAACAAAAAAAAGGTGAAGAGTTGACTCAGAAGGCCATCATCATATATGTGGAAAGCCTGAATCGCAAATGATTAATGTGATGAAGAAGCACATCAATTTTTCAATGTTTGTAGATGCATTTGTCAGACACCAACAAACTCAGAGAGAATAATTCACTAATTTCTCATTCTTACATTTTTCATTCTCATATCACGAGGAAGTAAGCTATCTGAGGTGTCTCGAACACCTTTCAGTGAGAACTTGAATTAGTCAACTTGATAGAATAAAACTAGTTTCGAATATAATCACAAGGTTCCTTTTTCCACCTGAGACATTCAAAATTACAGAACTATGATTTTTGACATCGACCTCTTCTTATAAGAGGTGTTGTAGTATGCCTATTGATAAATTCAGTGAGATAGAGTTTACAATAACTCAGTAATGGACCTATCATTTACCACTGAATATTCACCCTTTGAAAGAGTTTACTTTCAGGTTTACTTACTAGCTGTCAGGAAGGTATACGATGTCAACTTATGTAACGGAGTTGGATGTGCTTTGATCCAAACATGTTTTATTTGAGCACCATACAAATGAGCTACATTCAATTCACACCTTTTCTTTGTTTCTCTTTTTTTATTTTCACATGTTTTTTCTGTGAATGGTGTAGTGAGCTGTCAAGGGCATTATTAATTATTCACTGCAGACTAATATATATTAAGTAATATATTCCCATACGATACTTGCTGCTTTGTTGAGAGAATCTAATAAGAAATTGAAATAAAAACTGTTTTGGCTGGCTGAACAATTCGGAATTAAAAATAGATTTCTTTGACAGCGGTTTTGCATATCAGTTTCCCTAGTGATTTGAGTACTAATACTTTTTACGAACATCATTTATCTGCTACTTTATGCAGAGTAATTTGAGAATATCAACCAACCAGCAAGGTTCTTCCAAAAAAATTTCGACCAATCATGGAATGGTACCTCGTTCTTAAGATCTTCCCAAATTTCTCCACCAATATCATAGCTCACAGCTACTACGGTACTTTAGAATATATCGAGATCAATCAATCAATCATTTATTCAATAATTACAAAGGAGAGAGACACTCCTTTTTGTTTTATTATTAAAAATAATTTGGTTAATATTGGGTTTTGTTATTTTTACTGAGCTATTATTAAATTTACCAAAGCGGTGTCAGATCTTTTTTGATTTTTTAATCAAACTAATTCTGAATAACAGGTATTTCCAATATATAATGTGTACCTACTACGGAACTTCAAGATGCATCATTTCCTTTTTCTATGATTAATAGAATACTGGGCTATTATTAGGTTTTATTGTTCTTATTAAATCTACCAGAGCGGTGTAAGGTTTTCCTAGCATCATACAGGAATTTCGGGATTTGACTCCTTCAGAGAATTGAAATGTGGTTACATTGTGCAGTACAATATTCGACGAGTAGAATACACATTGATGTAGGTCAAGGTTCGCATCATAGAGGATCCTTCAATCAAGCAAGAGTGGTTCCATTTAAGTTATTTCAAATGTCTCGCAGCTTTTTACAGCGGTAAACAATAGAAAACAGTAGTACAGTAGTTATTAGAAAGTATTATGCAGATTTTAGAGCAAATTCCAACGTCTAGAAGAGTGTGATAGAGCCTCTTGCGTTGAATCCCCCACGCCCCGTCCAGCGGCACAGCATTCGATATATCAGGGATTTTATATAATCGTGAAGACCAAATCAACTTTCCCGCACCGGGCCCCGGCAGCTAGTATTATAGGCGGTTGTGTAACGTATTCGTTTTTTAATGCCGCATGTTGTGTGCTGAATACCGGTTCGTCTGTATTGACCTCAAATGACCCGGCCGGCGATCATACACTGTGTACGGTCAGTCAATTTGCGGAAGACGGCGGAAAAACAGTTCCAAAACTATTTGTGTCAAAAAATAATTCGGTGATTCTGAATCAATCTGAATCCTTCGGTGATTCTTTCAGAAGCCGATAAACAAACGTAAGCAGATATTTAGTGTAATATAAGGATTTAAGAGCATCAAAATCGCTTTCCAGTGGTTCGGAGCCCACCTGAAGCTTTTATTGTTCCATTCATCTCTCATCATCATCATCATCATCCTCATCACCCAACCCAAGCCAAGAGATGAACTATGTATGCATCATCTAAAATTCTGTTTCATGTAGCCTAGATTTCAATTTGACTGTGATTTACTATATAAAAAATGAATTATTTTTATAAAAAAATGATTGAAAATGATAAAATTTGAAGAATGAAGTTAGTCGAAATGAATAAATAAATATGACAATGTTATGAAAAACATTTGTGTGTGAGACTGGTCCCACTCATAAATTGATGAATAATATTAGTCATCACTGATTGTGATTGAATGGAAAAAATAAAACTTGAACACTTTTTCAAAATAAAAATGGTATTATAAGTGACAGTGGAGTATTATGGTTATAATATTCTATTATGGTACTTCATGGTACTACAGAAGTTTTATAGTCTAATTCAAATTTTTACTTTGCTCCATGTGCAAAGTTCCCGTCAAGTCCTAGCAAATGATGAATAAATGAAAAATCGAAAACTTCAAAATGAGTCTTTAGGAACCCTTTTCGGTACAAGCATAGACTAACCAATTAATAGTGAAGCAAAATGAATGGACTATGTCTTGTATAAGTAGGCTATACTGTATAGTGTATATTATGTCATGTAATAATTGAATTAAATGAAGAGGAAGTCGCTATTGGGGCGGCTTATTGCTAAGTGAACGTTTGGAGAATGGAGTCTAAGGCTAGGCGTACACCGGTCAAGACAAAGCCTTATCCTTCAAAGTAGAAGGTTTTAGTTTAAACGTCTAAACCTAGGGGTAATTCATGTTCACAAGCTACTGATGTTCAGAAACTCATTTAGAACTGTAAAATTTAAAGAGCCTGGAATTCGTACGAAAACATGATAATAATTTATTATAGTTTAAGTTGAGCAACACATAAACAACATAAAAAGTGTAATAATATAGGTAACTCAACTGATTTTGATAAACATATAGCCTACTTTTTAATAGATCAATGAAATTCCTATTGAACCCGGTGCAACATAAATTAATCTCACATCATTGTTCAAACAGTAGTGTAACAGTTATCATTTTAACACAGTTCATGAACGTGAAAGACTGTCCTAAATTTCTTATCAGTGTGTAGCTGCTCTAAAACACTCAATGATAACGCAACTTCTGTTCAATTGTAGCCTATAATACTGCGGGCAATGCATTGTTTCAATAGGCGTCAGACAAAGACAACATTTTTTTTGATAAATTCAATCTCATCGAATTCAGAGAGCTTTTTATGAAAAAGCGGAAAATCAATACAGCTTTACATAATAAGAGGTTTGTTCAATCATTTCGTTTCCACGATCTACATTCTTCAGAATGCAAGTGATTTATTTCGGTGAGAAGTAGACTGTAATCCCACAATAAAGAATTCATTGTTCTTGAAAATAATGACGATATTGTAGGCTATTGTCAGCTCTTTAAATACTTAGGCGGCACGGGGAGTACGATTCATATACAATGAATCCAATAGTATTCAAGGTCTTTAAAATTTAGGGAATTCCAAATTAAATGGATATTTCATCTTTAATTCCTATACCAATTTAAATATCGTTGACAAGACAACATTTGTTATAAGCGAAATGGTGGGAATAATGAATTTTTTAATTTCTCAGTAGAAGACAACTCATTTTAATTACAATCAATTATTGAGGTGGTGAGCTTGAGTTAAAAAATAAAATAAGAAATACTCTACACGCATGAAATATTATTATTGTCTCTATAATGGACTTATTATCATAAAAATTCTTACAATTATACAATCCATTACTATATTATTATGTAATACTTATCTGAAATTTAGGGAAGGCAAGGATTGAGAGTCTGTATTGAATTTAATCTGAATTTGAGGGAGAGAAAGATTGAGGGGTGGTATTGAGAGTATTTCACGTTAAAAGTTTTTAGTTTTACTGCTTTGATGATGAAAAATTAAAGGAAATAGGCATATTCAAACGCTATCAAAGTAAGAAGAGCACAATAAATAACCTTCAGAATAGAGGTGAAAGAAAATTGAATCTTCAATTCATTCAATGCACAAACTTGAATCTAAAATCAATGCAAAGAGGTCAAACTGCAAACAATAAATTGATTCAGTCAATGGAGATTCGAAACATAATTGGATAGAAGAAAGAGACATACAAAGGACAGTTTTTTCAAAGACCATAATATTATTGAAGAGGAGGAGGAGCATCCAATGAGTATCATCAAAGAGAGTGAAGGTTGAGATTCCTGGTATGTATGAGCTTGGAGTTCCTGGTCTACTATCATAATATGAGAAGAGCAACAATCGAGGTTATTGGTTCTCACTTATGATAATAAGCCTTATGTAATCATATCAACCAATCATATCATAAGTAGAATCTGATGAAGATTAGATACAACTAAATCAGTACAGGTGTTTCTTATTTTATTAATGCGGGAAACAAAACTGAAATCATGTCAAACTTTTCAGGGTCACTGTGTATATTTCCGAATTCAATGTTTCATCAGAGCAGCACCACACAAATAATATGACAGCTGAATTGGTTGGCTGCATTGTAGGCCAGTAAGCTGTCAACCGAATTAATGGACTTAGTTGGTGGAGGTGGACTCTGCTTACAACATGCTTCTATTACGTTCATCTTTTTATCTTGATTGGTAACATGCTATATGCTCTCTGAAGAACACACATAATGGCATACTCTCAACTTCCCATCTATCGAATTATATTATTATTTCAACCCGATCAATCTTTAATATAGCAGGATTCTTTTAAATTGTCAGAAAACAGCTGATTGATGTACGCTCGTTTACTAACGTTAAATCAGCTGTTTTCTGACAAGTTAAAAGAATCCTGCTATAATAAGTATTACACATCATTAAATGAGAGTACCAAATTTCATGTACCATTGATGTTTTTCAACATATCATTCCAACCTGGACAATCGAAGATGAATGAGCAGCCATTTTTTGAATCATTTGTCAATGTTGGAGAGTGATGTCAATAATGTTAGTTTTCTAATAAACTCATTAATAATGTTCATGATTCATCAATCATTATCAAACATGTCAGCTCAACTTATGAACATTTGACTACACGAATATTCTAACGATAAAATCCTAGCAGAAAAAAATATGAAAAATGTATATGTTCGAGTTGGTATGATTAGGTCTTCTCAGAAAGTTTGGATTTGAATTATTGATTTTAATTTATCCGTTTTTTGTGGGGTTTCGATTAGAAGGTAATTGGATTTGAAATACTGAAGAGTTCAGACATTTTTTCTTATTCACTTACACTATGTGTAGTATTCCATATTAATTACTTTCATACTTCATATCTTTCACTTTTCACAATTAAGCATCCACTATCTTCATAATCACATTTCCATTTAGGATTAGCCTATAACATTAACTAATGTTTCATATTCAGATTCTAACTCTCTGCTTCTAAACCAAGATGATCCATTGAGCAGTGAACATGATGCAATGCTCAATATCATTAGTCATTTGATTTTAATTAGCTCACAAAAACAAATTTATTTTTGTGAAATTTAGCTTTTTCTCCATTGAAGTTAGGTGCTCTAACGAGAATGTGCTTCTGAATGATATTTACGTCGAATAAATTGGTGAATATCCCAAATTTGATATAATTTCGAAAATTATAGCCAATATTCCATCATAATTCATTCATATTTTTGGTGCTTATTTAAATTCCATATCAACCATTTAAATTTTAAATTGATAACTCATCGTTTTTTATCTTCGGCAGAGAAAATGTGTGATTAGTGAATGAGAACATAACCTTCATTTTTAATATATTTATCAAAATTAGGAAAAGAAGACGTTTTCGGACATTGTGTCAGTGTTTTCATCCTATTCGTATTATAGTACTACCTTCAATAAATAAATTCATTGGAGAATATTGTGGCGAACAGCGCGAACCAAGCAGTCAGCAAGTCAATAAGATTTGAAGGTGAAATTCCAGAACAGCTTTAAACATTTGCGCAGTTTTGAAGGTTCCTTGTAAAGTAACTGAGAGAATATTTTTTAAAAGGTTGTGGCGGACATTAAAAACTGGGAGAATTTGGAGCTCAACCTACTCATTCTGCCATCTACGATATTTAATTGGTGTTTGACCTTCCGAGAAACAGACCCACAAAAGTGATACGGTTTCAACTCTTATACAGTATTCTTCATATATTTCAATGATTCTAGAATGGGAAATCTGCCAAGTTCATTGTTGTGGGAAGATTCATCAAATTATTGTGTTTCCTGGAAGCTCTTATACGGGTGTTTCAATAACCTTTGATGATACAGTATTATACTAACAAAGATAGGTGTTTTTCAGCAGGTTAGCACCAGAGAGTATAGAACAAGAATTTACTTCTATTCTCTCTGGTTAGCACATTGGAATCAAGGTGGACGGCATGAACATTGGATGTGAATGAGCTTGTTCATTCATATTAGGCTATTGTAGGCCTATTCATTTCAAACATGCCATTCTTTCAATTGAATGTAGCAAAAAGGAAAGAGTTCACCAATTTGTAACATATATTTCAATGAAGGAATGAAGCTCAAAAAAGTACAACACCAGTTGAGTACAATTACAATAGAAGAATACAAGAAGCCTCCTATTATAGTTTGAAAAAAGAGGTACTTTCGAAAATGTATTGCATTTTTATCTCTCATGAGCATGATTCATGTTATTCTTTTAATAAAATTTAGCTTGTGAGAACTCGTGAACTTACTGAATATTCCTATTTAGCTTGATAGAAATGAAATAAAAGTACTACTGTATAAAGTTCAAGGTACTAGTAGGCCTATATTATAAGGTACAAGAAAAAATTACAACTTAAAAGAAAAATACCAAAAGCATCTTATAGTATAATTTGGAAATAAACGACTTTCAAAAATGAAGTGTCTTTTTTATTATTTTTTATAGTGCATTTCATATTGCACACAAATCCATCGACATAATTGAGCCATGCTTATTTTATAATTATGATTATGAGTTATTTGTTTAATATAGTAAAATTATTCTGCTCTTTATAGGCTAGTCTATCCAAATCATTTTCAACAGTCCTCATTGATAATAATCATAGGCGTCATTCGGGGGTGGCAAGGGGTGGCAGTTGCCACCCCAGAATTCTCAAACGCATTTTTTTGCTACCCCAAAAATCGTATTATCAGTAGTAATCAAGCAGTAATAATTTCAGTTATTTGCAAACAAGTGAAAAATTACAGTTTAAAGAGGCGTGTCTATTGGAAACCATTTTAAACAAGAATAATAACATCTAGTAACTGCTGCAACCTACCGGCGCAACTTAGAATTAGATACGCTTTTAACTATCGACCAATCAGAAGAGAAAGTAGGCGGAGCAAAGAGGCGTGTCTATTGGAAACCATTTTAAACAAGAATAATAACATCACCCAGTAACTGCTGCCACCTACCGGCGGAATTTAGAATTGGATACGCTTTTAACTATCGACCAATCAGAAGAGAGAGTAGGCGGAGCAAAGAGGCGTGTCTATTGGAAACCATTTTAAACAATAATAATAACATCACCCAGTAACTGCTGCCACCTACCGGCGGAATTTAGAATCAGATACGCTTTGAACCGTCGACCAATCACTCAACTCTCACTCAACATCACTTTGAAAACCTTCAAACCGGTAATCAACAAATTTCAATACACTATGATTGTGATGGGTATTTTAGATTTCCTCTATTTATAGCTGAAAAAATAACATGAAAAAGGGTTTGATTTAAGAGCGTAATTGTTGTCAAAATATAAGAAAATTAATTCATTCTTCACATTCTACACCCTTTAGCAGTTTATGACATATAGCCTATATAAGTCAGACCACTGTTTATGAACATTCAAATTCAAAATTTGAAATCCACATCCCTGGCAGACCTTGCCACCCCAGTTTAGAAGCTGAAATGACGCTCATGATAATAATCAACTACTGTCTGAAATGTGAACTATCGTCACTTCATCTGAAGTAGGCCTAGTCAGTTTCCTCAAGTTATTCCCATATAAGAGACTCTTACTGGCTGGTGAAACTCCAGGACTAATAACTGTTGAAGGTATTATTGAATTATGGGCTTTAAAGTTTACATTGAATCAATAATTATTTTCAAGTACCGTAACTCCCCCATGGGAGAGTCCTTGATTGGTAGAAATAGTGATCCACCTGTTAATTAAAGGTTAACCAACCTAATCCTCTGTTGACCCGTGCTAGAAGTGAATTCGGCAAGGTTATTTCCTGCATTGACTCACTCAAGGTCTCAAAAAAGTCAACTCAAAAGAATAACAGTGTTGTGTCAAATTTAGACACAAAGTTGTGGGAGAATCTTGAGACCGTTAGTGGGTGTATTGACAAGTGTTTTGTGGAACTTTCAAATTACGCAAGGAATCTGATAAAAAGTTTCGTTGTCAGTAGTTGACTAGGCTACTTTCAAACCAAATATGACTATAATTAGTTACCGTACTTCAACGCATGTAATGTTATTCGGTCATCAGCCCACGTTTTTATTTAGCCTATTTACGTAGACCAACTCTATTCTAATTAGATGAAAATTAGTTTAAAGTGCTCATGAATGTTTCCTTTCACTCTTTTAAAGCATCCTGAAAAGCATTGTATTTCGCATCAATATAACTTCTTCAATTTATTGTGATTTTATTATTGAAAATATCTTACCTTAATAAATAACGGTCATGTCCTACTGTTTTAGATTGGTTCCGAACCACCAGGTAAGTAATTGAGAGATCAAGGAAATAATATTATAGAATAGCTGCCTTTATTGTTAACTGGAAGGGCGAAGTTAGGGCGCAGCCGGTCTTCTCTTACACTTAACAAGAAAGAGTGTGCAGATAAAGAATACTTCATACCATATTGGTTATTTTGTAAGATTGATTTGACAAGAAGATTCGAATCTAGTATTAATTCGATTCAAGTATTCGAAGATTGATTTGTAAATTTTTTTCGGCAAAAGTATTGATTTGAGTTTGAGACTTTGGGAGATGGATAATGTGCTTAGAATTGACTAGAATCGTTTTTCTCTCTTTCGATAAAAGAACTTTCTCAAAAGTTTTTTTCTATGTTTGATGCCTATGTTTTGGAGCCAAGAATAATGCCTCCTTCTGCGCGTAACCTCTTGATTTAAATTCTCTCTTTCATTGGAAGCCTGTCGATCACAAGCTTGGTACACTATTTCTCCCAATGATTCTCTAGAACAACTATCAGAAGGAGAATCAGACTGTGACCCGGGTCACAAGAACTTGAGTTACCAGTCGTGAACAAAGCAAACAAACTATCACAAGGCTGTTTGAAACGGAATTATTCGATGCATCTTTTGTAGTAGCTTTGTTAAGTAGTGAGCATCTAACAGATGCTTTGTTATTGGGCCAATCTCAATAATATTACTGTATCTATATCCTGATTAATGGTTCAATTACAAAATATTGTTATTGCTTTTTGAGAATATCTTTCATATCGTTTATACTGTGCATTGTGTTTGCGATTCGGATATAATCGTCGATACGGAGACTATTCGGATAATCGTATAAATTAATACTTGACAATAAATTACTGTTTCTTGATTGATGAAAGATCCATAAATATTGTGCAATCACTGGTGAAAAAACTTATGCACTGAAAATTGTAAAATTTCTTGTTTTATTCCGACTGTAAAGATAAGATTTTCTCTCATTCGCAGTAGATCACCTTACAAACACATGAAAATGGTGTTCTATTTTAAATCTCTCAAGATGTAAATTGGAATGAATTTATGAGATAATTACCCACAAAATGAGAATGGATTTTTTGTTGTTTAGTTGTTTATGACAATGCAAGCTCGAAACAATCTCTCTCAGGTATTCCAAACAAACTAAAGCAGTAAGAATAAGAGAAAGAAAATTAAGATTTTATCGTGAATAGAAAAACTCTAATAGCTCAATTTTCATGGAAGGATCGACTGTGAACAAATAAAACAGACACGAGGCATCAATATTGAAGATTCATTATTCAGGATTGACGAGCTATTCATGAAGGAATGACTTGCTAAAATTAAGTACCCACTTATCAATTCAATTGTTTTTTATCAATTTTTGTAGATTCTGAATTTGCATATTTTTCTGATGAAGGTTATCGAAGTCATCTTAATTGCTATTCGGGAACATGAATGCGAAAATATTCAACACCTAATTTTACAAAACAACCATCTGTCAAAATTGAAATAAAAGTTTGACAAAGAGAAGAAGTTTGATTTCAGGGTGCTAACGATCGCTATCCAATTGAAACATGTTCAGGATGAAAATTTCGCTAATGTTTTCACTTTCACGGCTTCACTAGCCTACTACCGTGTTTCGAAATTCTGTCACAGACTATAGGTTTTCCATCAGGAAGACACCGAACTGTGAGCTACTCCATTCATTTACGCTCTAATTATCACCGCATTATTACTAAACTGATTTTTATTACCATATTATAAAAATTAATTACGATTATCCACTAAGATCTCTGAGGCTTGCTATTATATTTAGGTCATTATTGAACACCATATCCTCATATTACAACAATGAACGAATATTCAAAATAAGTTTGTTGCAAAATATTTTATATTCTCTCTCTCTCTCTCTATTTTCAATCTTATAAGAAGGAAGAGTCCAAATAATTTAGGAAGGTCCCACAAGAACACTTTGAAAAGCAGTAAAAAAAGTTCAGTACACTCTAACTGGTCTAATTCAAGTGAAAGGTAAATAATGAGTTCCTTTAAATTGGAACCTTGAACAAAGTCTACACATCCATGAGACAGGCTACAATTATTATAATAAGACAAAGTAATAGCATGAACTAACAAAATGTTGTTTTATCTGTAGTAATAGTTACTATAAATTTGTGACTGAAATAATTTTCGTAATTTCATAAGCTTCCTTTTCCAATTCCTTTTTTTATTGTTTTCATGAGACAATTTTGAGTTTGAGAGATTTCCCGAAGAACTGTGAATATATATTTGTGGTTCACGTTATTTTATCTGAGTATATTATAACCTATACGGAGTCATATCTTATATCTGAGTATTATGATATTTTCTATGTCAAATATCTGTTGTTTATGTAAAAATACTTTGTTTTAAGATCAAGGTGTACAAGGAAGGTGGTAGAAAGGAATTTCTAGTCCTAACTCCGCCTAATAAAGAATATTTTCATCTCATTACAAATTCTCCTAAAACTGTATTATTTTAAGATTGTGCTTATCAATGGAAATAAAATAATAAATTGATTTGATTTGATTCAATTTTGTATTCTTGGAAGCCTATAATCTCTCAAATATTATTATGTATGTCTTTATTATCTATCTATTACGTGAGATCAATACCAAAACTTGATCAAAGGTCATCCAAACAAATCAGGTATAAAATTACATCTTGTCCAGCTTTGATTGAATGAGCGGATTTTAAGGATAGAGGAAAACGATTGATGTGTAATGATTGATATGATTGATAAGACCGATTGTTATGTGCGCCTCTGTCGCATTACTCAAGCCATCAAATACCACTCACAAATAACAAGTGCAAGGTCACACTTTATTAGTTTGGGATAACTAGGAAACTAGGATACTAGGAAACTAGTAAACTAGGATACTAGTAAACTACGATACTAAGAAACTAGTATGATTGTAGCCAATTGGTACCTAATCGAGATGACGTAAAATAGTGTTAACTAGCATTTCGGTCTCTTATTCTTAGGTCTTATTTTACTGATTGGATAGGAAAATAACAACATTGATTGAAAAGTAACTCCACTGTATATGCATGTCATAATTTTCATGCGGTATTGCATTTGATTAAATACTACTTGAAGTTTGTATAGTCATTGATAACAGACATGAGAGCAATATAGCTTAAAAAATCGACTTACTCAGTTGTGTTGGTATTGTTTCAACTGTCAAAAATAATATTTTCAACTCAGTATCTGATAATTTAAGTAATATTCAATGAGTTTCGAACATATTCACAGTGATTCTTCTCTTGAACTTCATTGACTTTGGTTCTGTACCGTCAAGTTCGGTTTGATTCCGTATTGTGTTACTCCAATAAAGAAAAACAGTCATTGACCTCTGATGGCATTATCAACTTGCTATTGAGAGTGCTGCTAGTCACCTTGGCCCCATCAACTTGGCATTACTGTCTTGAATTACAATAATAATTATTAATAGAAAACTGAGCTGTTAAAATGATTTATGTGAAATATTGTTTCAAAGTAATTTAGAATTTTTGTTCGTGGGGAAATGTATTGGAAATGATTGGAAATGTATAGTGCATCACTGTATACACACAGTAATAGAGTAGATGCAGTAATACAGTAGAGGATAGAGTAGATAGATAGTAGATAGATAGGACATATCTATATAATTATCATCTACATAAATATCTATCTCCATCTCTATATAGGATAGAGAATTACAGAGATGGATACAATTATTTATTCAATTCAACTAATAACTTGATCAAAAATCGATCAAATAAGAATTATACAATGTTCATTACATCATTGAAGTTGTCATTCAATTTGTCATTCTAATTATTTCGTGCAAATTCTCAACCAAAAATGGGATAAAAAAGTAGCTTTTTCCCAGTGGAATGGAGAAGTTGTCTAATTCGAGGTAGCCTACACTGTGACCGCAAAACGCTAAAAAATTGTTAGATGACAATAATGAAACCGATATTTGGATTTTGGGGTGGAGTACAGTGTGAAGGACACATAAAGTTACATGAATTTTACGTCAGTTCAGGCAAATACTTTGGTTTCGAGTTCGAGTTACTCGAGTTCACTTGAAATCTAGCAAAAAAGTTTTCTGATTGGATAATCAAGATCAAGTTCATTCTTACAACCACAAATATTATCATGATATTTGTGTAAAAAATTGTGGTAAGCAAGTATAAAACACACAAGTCATCGGGTTTTGAGTAGTGGGATTGATTTTTTTCTTCAAAGGTGATGCCGATGCCCCCATGAGCTCTAGGTTTGAGCGAGGGAGAAATTAATCTGGAAAATGGTTTCATATTACTGTATTGGTATTTTAATGTGCAGATCAATGCTAGTAGTAGTATTTAACTATTCATTTCCATTAACGATTGAACAATTAACAATTAAAAGATCAATTTAACGATTGACTGTTCTTAATACATTCAACAGCTCCATATTATTAATGTTTTTAATTAGTCTAGGTATAGTGGGGTTGACTGAGGGTGGGGAATAAATTGGTCTTGACTAGGTACCAAAAGATATTCAACCTCAAAAGTTAAATAATTACGTGAACCGCAAAACATTAAACAGTCATGTTTCTGATATTTACTAAACAAACAACCCTCAAAAATCGATCAACGAAAAAATAAATATGGTTCAAGTATATGCGAATTATTGGTGATTATAGGCCTATACACAGTCACTAGGAGACTGCTTACCGAGGCTTTTATTAAAGTACAGAAAAGGGAGAAATACTCTGAATCATCTCTGCTCAAACGCTTATCTTTGTGCCTAATGCTTGTTTTCGGAAGGTTTGATAGATAGATGACTTTATTTTTCATTTTTTACATTACAAAAGTGCTGTGGGCGAAGTTGAGGCATACAAAACCACAAGGTTTGCAGAGGTTCTTCAGTTTCAGCTCTTCCCCACTCCAATATGAACATTTTCCTCATCTTTGTTCTCTCTCGCACATAGAACGACACAATGGTCTGCGGTTTATTCGGCAGGTGAACGATCGAGCTAGTCACCGTTCAAGCTTGATTCAAGAAAAAATAGGAACATGGAGCTGCGTTGAAGTTGCAGTTTGCAACGGAACTATAGGCTAGAGCTGAACGTTTTCTTCGTATAACCTCTACAAATTTCCACAAAGATTCAAGAAAAATAGAAACATGAAGCTGCGTTGAAGTTACAGTTTGCAACGGAACTATAGGCTACAGCTGAACGTTTTCTTCGTAACCTCCACAAATTTCGAAAAATTTCCAAAGAAGATGCTCTCTCCTACAATTTTCATTGCAGATCTTTTTCGTTCTGCATTGAGTAGTAATGACAGCCTATCCTGTTATTGCATCACCGGTCAGCTGGCCTGGGAAAGTTTTAAAAGATTGATCATACTTCCTGAACAGAACGAAGCCCTGTTGAATAATATCAGAGCAAGCTGTGCGAATAACGCCTCTATATTGATTCACATGCTTCCAGTTCAATGATAAGAGAACAATGGAAGCAGTGATAATAAATTCAATCAAACAAATGCTGTCTACTGTAAAGGGACATGTTTTTCTGACTCAGCATGATTTTATTTCATCATCGGAAAATTACAATATTGAGTCGAAAATTTACAAAAACAAAAACAGAGTTACAAGTAATGTACCAAAGAAGTACTAGACAAAAGTTACAAGTAATGTACAAAAGTTACAAGTACTGTACAAAAGTTACAAGTACTGACTGTTACAAGTACTCAGTACAAGTACTTGTAACTGCTATAAGTAGCCTACTTATAGTTCACAAATTACAGTCAGGTAGATATTGCAAAACCATTACACATTTTGTTGAAAACGTTTCACTATTAAGTTACTCAAATTATGTCTTAAACAGTTTCTAAGCTTCTATTTTGTGATCTACTGAATTTTATCGAACGTTGTGCTAAAATCATAAATAGACCTGAAGGTCTAGATAGAAAGTAATGATTTTCATTGTTGATATCCGAGCTTATTTATCACGGTCAACGGTTCCTTTGTTGTTACACGAATAATAGTAAGCCTGACTTGAAGATAATTCGTCAGCAAATTGGGAAAAAGTTTCTTTTATGTAAAGAGAATTGTTTCAAGAATTAGGCTTTCTCTATCAGGTATCGAGTGTATAACATGATATTGTTAAGTACATTCGTATATTGAGTGTAAGGAGAAGTGTATAGATCATTAGAGTTGCTTTCAAATGAAGAACGGAGATTACATTTTTTTCTAAATAGAGCCATAGACTAACTCTATGGTTAGTCTATAGACTATCTCTGTATAGTTAGTCTATGATAGAGCTTAGTACGCTTTATACGGTACTTTCTTAATCGAGAATTATTGGCAGTTTTCATGTCTTCTCGGCCAAAACCAATACCACTTATTCCAATGAGCTAATACTCTTAATAACGTTTCAATTCTCCAAAGAAATATCATTTTCCTCATACTATGTTGTGCATTGAATTGAAACCTTGCAAAAATAAATATGTCTTGTAATATTGAAGTCATGTGGAAATCAAACTGTTCACTAATATGAATCCTCTCATAGATTTATATTGGAAAAGGTTTTTCAATTATCTATTTTGAAAACCCTATTGAAGTACACTGGAAACAAAAATTGCACTATCTTATAATAATTATAAGATTGTCTTTTAATATTATTGAAAGACAGTCATGTTTTAAGTTCCACCAACTCCCTCCAAGTTCAGTTCTGGACAAATTGCAAGAGCTCTGCAATTATTCGGAAAGAAAACAAATTGCTATGGATTGGCAACGTGTAAGTCGAAAAATAATAATATGGAGAATGATTATTATCGGTCGTGTAAACAGGATGTACTTGCCACGGCTAAGAAGTAATTTGGCAAAAATGATTGCGAATTATACAGGAAATTTATTTCAGTCGTAGACCAAATAATATTAATCTCTTAACTTGTGACGCATGGTACTCTTTTTGAATTTTATGCTACATTTTCCGGCAACCACCATCATTGGAACATATTTTTGCAGAGAAATATTTGCAGACATTGTGATTTAAATAAGTTACTGTAGATATTAAGTCAATTAATGCTATTGATTCATCACAAGAATTTATGACACGCAATTAATATTTTACTCGTGATTACAATCAAATTTATTAGGTACTAACTAGACTGTAGTGCTTTCGAGTTCATTTTAAACTCTTTTACATAACTACAATATTATGAATACATTGACAATTGCAATACATACATTTAAAATACATTGTTCTTGGTTAACAATGTAGCAGGACTCAGACTTTCTTGCACTGGAATATAGTGTTTATTAAGCGTGTTCGATCTTGGATCTTCTTCAATAATTATTCATCGTGATTCAACTAGATTCTCAATCTTGGGTTAATTCTCAACGGAAGGTTGCGTTGTTTGAAGATCCAATTTGAGCTAAGATTTTGCAATCGCATTGCAAGAATATCAGTCAGACGTCTATCGTCAGAGAGTGCAATAGTATGCTATTTCAATTTACTCTGCATCTACAGTTGGGTTGAGATTGATTTAATCTATTGATAGATAATTTATCAATGAAATTATTAGAATAAAATCAATCAATTTGATTTATCAATTTATTGATGTATCAATGTATCATGTTATTATGTAAAAAATAGTGATAGAAAATATTCAAGACTTTTGATGTTTTAGCTTCAACGATTTTTAGCTCTTTTAATCAGTTTAATATAATATTTGTTTTATTGTCTATCTCGTCAATAATGTCAATATTTTCTTCATGAGATTAATAGGAACCTATCAGACTACTTGACATTAGAGCTTAAAAAACGACATTTTTTAAACGTTAAATCCATAACAGTGTATTAATAGATTTTTTATTACAGCTCTTGATCCTGAAGTACCTATTTTATATGATTAATTTGGGTGGGTTGATGATGAACTAAAACTGTGACGATAAAAAATTTTCAATCTACAAGATTGTCAATAAATTAAGGAGTTTCCTGCAATATAACATTCTATGCTGAACCATAATCAATACTTTAAAATAACTACAAACCTACAAAGTCCCTACTTGAATGATATTTATCATAATTTTCCTGAAAATTTTAAATCAGATCATTCCTAAAGATTTTCTCTTGAAATTTTCAATATTGTAGAAGTTACAAAAGAAGAATACATTTTTGAGGTATTTCGAAAACGTAAAAATATTCCAAAGAATTACAATTATCAGAGTATATTTTAGTATCCGAGTCTCTTGTCAATTCTTGAAATATTTTATTAGAAGAGGGATCACGAAGTTAGGATTAATTTGAAAGTTTTGTATCTATAACACATAAATTATTATTCGGATCAAGTGGTCTATTCTGGCCAAAAAAGACAAAAAAATTATTAGGATAGATACACACAGTAAAGTATGAACACATAAAATAGAATCGACTCAATATTCCTTGACAATCGGTCCTCACACATCTAATTCATTGTAGCTTAACTTCGGTCTAATTATCAGAAATGAAAACTATTTATACTAGCTGTGTGTTTCGTTCAGTTTCAAGATGATATGAAAAATTCAGTAAACGAGATGCTTTGATGTTACAATAACAAATATTTACGTCACTATATTACGAGTCACAATATTTACGGACACTAAAAAACAAAATTTTCAACGAATTTCCCAATGGTTCAAGAAATTTAGAAGGATATTATTTGAGGATGATGATAAATATGACAATATTATGTGTAGAGGTTTTATAAACAGTGCGCAAAAATATTGGCAAATAACAGTGAGCAGATTATTTTCTCATATTCGGTAACCGCAATAACAAAAAATCAAATTAATTTTATTAATTTCTTAACTTTGGCGTTTGAGGAAAGATGACATGGGATAACCCCTGTATGACATCAACTTAAATATTTTGGAAAGAGAAGGCAATCACCCAAAACTTCTTTAATTCCTTACACTACACAATAATAAGATAGATATTGTCTAAGTATTTATTGAGAATATAATGATTAATTTACCAGATATCCTGAGGTCGGCAATATCCGAAATACGTTGCAGTTTGTGTTCAACAGCCATCCTCAACGGTTACCAGTAACACGCGACTGAAGACTGAAGACTGAGCGTCGATCGTCCGTTCAAACCTACGCGGCTTCATTCGCGCGCATGCGCACATCGCAGCTGGCTCTCAATGACCTTGACTCTTGCCACAAGTTATCATCATCATCATCATCGACATCATTGTCGCAGAAGCGGAACAATCCTTTGGAAAAACAATTTATCACAGCTATCGTTGAAAAAGTCTTGTGCAGACTTGTGAAATGCCATCACAATCATCCTTGATGTAGGTTCATCTAATGCTGGGTCTCCCCACTGATAAAAATGCCATACGAATTATATATATCTCATAAGTTACCGCCTACCGAGACTCTGCCCAGTTTAAACAAAATTTAAAAATCAGAAAATAGACTGTAACTACTGTCTCTGATCTCAGACAAGCTAGTGAATGTCCGACTGAAAAACAGAAACAAAAAAAGAAAAGAGACTGGAACTGTGTCTGATCTCAATCAAGCTAGTGAACATTCGTATGACTTCGTGCATCCTCGTGAATATTCGTGCATCCTCAACTTGAAATAAGAAAACTTAAAGGGTTCAGAATACGCCCACATATCCTTGAAACAGGCTACTTGATATTTGCGTATCAGTCGAAAAACAAAATAAAAAACATGAAGACACCATCTCTTTTTTTGGATTGCACCTTGCATTACAGAGTTAGTTTCTTCTCTACATTTCATTCTTCCATTCATTTCTAATTTACTATATTTTATACCGATGACAAAAATTCTCGCAATTTTTCAATTCGGAAATTTCAATTTACGGTATTTATGGAATCTATCCACATTTCTAGATTGAAGTCAGTCTATGATACAAACATCAGCAGTTGATGATAAATAGAGTCGATCGTTTCAATAAGGAAACAAACGCATTTTAATGCAATCTCGCTTTGTTCTGTGGCAACAAACAAGACCACTGCAGATGGAACTGAAGCAGTTAGCAAGCAGCCTACAAAGTCATTCCTATTCTATAGAGCTGCTGGATTGAGGCTGTAAGCTATTGCTTCCTGTTGTAATTTTTATTCTTAAAAATTAGTTCACGTACCTGTTCGTGTAGTCATTCTTACAGATTCAAGATTAGAATGTTGTGATTCCTGGATATAAATATTGTGGTGGTCATTGCAAATAACTACGTGTATAATCAGACTCATTTAATTTGACGCTTGGCATTAGATAGATAGATAGAGAGATATTATTTCTTTGCCATCGAACTCTACGGTCATCAGCAACGTCAAGAAATAATATCTCTCTATCTATCTAATGCTAAGCGTCAAGTTAAATAAATCTGATTATAGTTCACATCTTTAATAAGCTTGTTCTATATTATAGATATTAAAGGACAATAGGATAAAGGACAAAGGACGTAGGACAATCAAAGATGGATCCAATACTAAATCATTACTAAACAATCGGCTCAATAATATTCTATTCTTCTTATTTCGCCTATAAATTTAAGGTCACAAATACCTCAACGACAAGAATATTCGCTTGAAAACACATTGATAATTATTTTACTTTATTAATGGTTTTTAGTAATGAATTTTACACGTCTAATTATATGCATACAATTGAAGTCTAGCCAATTACGAGCGAAGGAGCAGAGTAGGCTACCCGCATAGCCTATATTTTTAGTTCTGTCACAAAGATAATAATAATTATATTACAAATTATTACCTACTAAACAATACAGTAGCTTCTGTGATTCAGTCTGTGCTCTTTATTTGCATACACTTGTGGACTTTTATAGCTTGGCCATAAACTGAATCCATATTTTACGGAAGAAGGAGCAGATTAGGCTACCTGCTTAGGCTTCACAATATTAGTTCTGTGTAGTTAGTATTGTTAGTTATAGTATAGTAGTTCTTTTTAGCCTTATGTGCTCCATATTTGCACACACTCGCGGACTAAAAACAACAATGATTGTAGCCCAATAAATAGCCTATAATTAATATTGTAGGCAATAATATAGCCTAATATAGTATTTATTTTATTGTAGCCAATAATAGCCTAATTATTAGGCTTAGTGTTAAGATCATGGGAAGCCTAACCCCGAGTGTACTTCAACTGCTTTTTATAGTCATGCCTTCATACTCTTGCAATTCCCAGAAGAAAGCATCCAGAATAGAAGTATCAAATAGTTGAAAAAGATAAATCTTTGTTCTTGTTTCCTTCCAGTTTAATAAATTATATCGAAATTCATGTAAAAAAACTTGATCCTGCCATTTCAAGCCTTCATTTCCATCGGACAAAGGAAACCACTATTCTTGCTTGAACGGAATAAAGTGAGTTTGAAGATATATTTCTAAACAAATAAGAGGTATAAATAGCGCCCCTAATACACAACAAGCTCACACACAAGTAAAAATTGAGCGCTGTTTATAAGATTACGATGATGAATTAAATTCTTGGTAGTTTACAAAATAATAAGTGTTAGTGATTATAACAGAATATAACAGTTGTATTCCAGAATATAACTAGTTTGTACTGTTCACCACATAATGGAAAAGCAGTTACTCTTCCAGCTTCCAAAGCTGTCTTTGTGATATAATGTGTCTGTATTTATGTGGGTCTATACATTCAACTATTCTAGCCAGTAAAGAAACATTTCAGCAAATTCTTTAACATTCAAGTTCAAAATAGGTATTTCAATACGGTTTCTTTTGTAGTCTACAATCAATGGTTTCAAGAGTAGCACATAATATTAAGAATTATTCTATAAAGTCATGACGTTTTCTTCTACTTGTTTCATATAGCTCATTGATACACAATATAAAATCATAACAAATAATAATCATCTTATGTTCCATCTTTAACCTTCCCATCACCCACGCAAAATCAGCTTATGAGGGCTAAGTGGGCATCACACTCAGCAAAACAAAACCAATAGAAGACGGGGATTAGAGGTTGCTTGTTTCTCTTTCCAGAGTATTGTATTTGTTTATTGATTCTATAGACACATTTAAAATATCTGTCAACATGATTGGAATAATGAAAAATAAATTAGGATAATGTAAAGAGCTAGAACAGCAATATTTAACGAATGGGAACGCCTACAAATTTAAAGAGCCTCTGATTGGCCCACGCAAAGTTGTGAACACTCGCTTCTGATTGGTTGAGGTTGTAAAATGGCCGCTGTTTACCATTGACCAATCACACAGCTCCTAGAATAAATATGTCAGCATGGACGCTTTCTCATTGGTTTCATTCCAGTTCCATGCTTTTACAAATCATTCATCTATTTTATAAGCTATAATAACGGTATCTTCTGTTAAGAATTATTCCTGATAGAAAAAATTATTGAATGTTGATATCAATTGAACAAATTAACAGTAATATTTACTGATGTTCGTAATTTATTGTGCTTTTCATACTCGTCTCATCCTACATTGATTCAAATTCCAATAATTTAATGAATGAATCTTTCTTAATTTTCACGTACTGGTACCTAAATGAAGAAATTGGAACAAGGCTTAGAAAATGGTGCCTCAACACCATTACTAATGAGGTCACCTAACCACTTTTTCAAAGTTTGTATTGTATTTATATGTTGTATTATTGTATTGTTTTTGGAAATTGTGTGTGAATGAAATGAAATGAAATGAAATGAAATGAAATGAAATGAAATGAAATGAAATGAAATGAAATGAAATGAAATGAAATGAAAATGAAATGAAATGAAATGAAATGAAATGAAATGAAATGAAATGAAATGAAATGAAATGAAATGAAATAGTAGTGAAATGAAATGAAATGAAATGAAATGAAATGAAATGAAATGAAATGTCATGAAATGTCATGAAATGACATGAAATGAAAATGTTTTTCAGTAGCCTACAGTAGGCTACCGGTACCCAAAATCTGTTTTGAAACAAGAACCCAACATAACATGGTGAATGTGAATGTAACTTTTAACAAAATCCAAATGATAGGTAGGCTATTACTTTATGATTAATAACAATATACAAATAATACGTAGTTCTTTATAATTATTTTTTTCTTCTGGCCATCTTTTATTCTATTTCTCTCTTTCTTCCACTTCATCTTTCTCTCACTTTCTATGTTTCTCCCTAATTTTTTCACTCATAACTCTTATTCTTTTTTCTCTCTACTTTGAATGATACGTCTGTTTCATCGCTCCTTCCAGGTATTAAAACTATCATCTCTACAATAAATCTTCTATATTTCATTTATCACATTCTTGATTTTCATTGTGTTATTTTGATTTCCCCCTTTTAATTTTTATCCATTTTCCTAGCACTCTTCCACTTCCTCTCTATATCCTCGGTTCGCCTCAAGACTTGGTGTCATCGTCAAGGCACTTGAATTCAGTCCCGACAATAAAAAATGGCAATCCTAGAGAACAGAAGAATTACGTCAACACAGCGAGCAACGTCATAATGAACTGAGACGTGGTATCAACCAGTTTTCAGAAAGCCGGAACATAGCAGGAGATCGTAGAACAAAAGAAAAAAAATCGGCCGGTTTTTCCGTTTAGAAATGGTGCAATGTGCATTATAAGTTGCGAAATTTCCACGATTGCAGTCAGACATTCATCGAATACCACCACCTATGTAATGTTTCCTTCAATAACTGAGACAAACGATAGGCCTAGGCCTCTAATTGTCATTTGGACGACTTGATAGCCTTACACTTGTCCGTGAAATACTAAGTTCAAGTAGAATGAAGTCAATAGTATGAAATCAAACGTGCATGGTTTTTTAATATAAATATCTCTATTAAATTATTAATTTTCTTTCCACTATTGAAGGGTTTAATGCTTCTCAATATATATCCAGTAGGGGTGTGTGTCTCTTCAATATCCGTTCTTTGCTTTCTGCAACCATTGAAAAATTATTACAGTAGAATGCATGTAAGGCTAGGCGTACACCGGTTAGTCAAGACAAGACGAGATTAGTCACGTTTAGTCACAGTAATTCACATAGATGCTTATGAAGCAGCACACACCGATGCAATGACTAATCGGTGTGTGTTGCTTCATAAGCAACTATGTGAAGTACTGTGACTAAACGTGACTAATCTCGTCTTGTCTTGTCTTGACTAACCGGTGTACGCCTAGCCTTATGAAAAACCCTCGATACAATTTGTGAATCTTTCTGCTATAGCCTACTTATTCTAGGGGATGAATGGAGCTAGTGGAAAAAACACTTTTTGAAATTGAGGAATAATATTCAGTGATCACCCTCCAATTCTATTTATTGTTGTTTTTTTTGCAGATGCTCTCTTTTCCATATTATTATATGTGTATGTTTTTACAAAATTCATTTGTATTAATAAATGAAAAATAAATTTGATTTGATCGTTTTATTTGGAAAAATATGAAAGAAATACATTTTTATATCATTCTTAATGCAAACACAAGCTTGGAATCAAACAATGAACTTATAAAATAATTTTAACATTCGAAAATATTTTCTCCAAACAGAAAAAATACTCTGGTGTCAGGTTTCAAATAATTATTGTGAGACTTCAGAGATAAATTCCTGAAATTAGAATTATTGAAATAAAAAAATATATGTACTGTATTTGAAGGAGATGAATTATTAGAAGAAACTGAATATTGCTATATATATACAGCCATTCTCAATTTAACAAAAAATTGAAAGCAAACAATAGATTAATTTTAATTGTTTTAAATGACACGTAATTCAAGCAGTGGTTCCCACTGAAATGTTTGGTTTCTTATTAATTATTGTGAGACTTAAACAGGAATAAACTCCTCAAAAATGGTGATGAAGAAGATGTAATAGGCCTAATTGTAAATGTTTGGTTGTGAGAGAAGTTCTCTTCATGCTATTTCCATCATCTGGGGATAACTTTTTTTGGAATGTAACCGTAGTGTATCCAATCTGAAACATGAGAGAAAATATAAGCATAGAAAACAGTAATAATGACATTTATATTGGAAATTAACAATGACAAAGAGTAGGATCTTATCAAGTTAGAATCGAAAAATGATAACACTAGTTCAGCACTCAAATATACAGAATGAATTATAGAAAATTTCAAATTGTGCCCTTTATTTGTTTTTTTAAATTTAATGTGACGATGGGTGATTAGAATAGAGCAACTGAATCATTCGATTAGAAAATTTCAAGTGATAAATAGTGAATGTGTGTAGTGTTTTAACAGTTTTGGAGTAAATTTTTATAAACGAAATTGTATTCTTTCTAAAGACACTACCAAAAACTCTTGTCTTTATTCTAGAATTTTGGTCAATCTCTGACAAGAGGGGGAGATTTTCTGATTTTTCCCAATAATAACTTGAGTGAATAATAACAACTTGAGAAAGTTATTTCATTGATTAAAGGGATGTATTTTCAGTCTCAATAGAAGTCTGCTTCAATTTTAGCCTCAATAGAAAACTGCTACTGCTTCAATTATTATGGCTGCTAACATTATTAATTTATTGTCAATAGTCAAAAAATTGGTACTAGAACATTTTTTTCGTTTACCTTTGATTTTTTCTTCATTCTTGAACAGTTGTTTCATCATTGGCTCGTTTGTTAGGGGTGGGAGTTTACCTCCATACTCTTTGGGAAGAACATCGGGACTCACCCATTTATGCAGGGATGACATATCGCTACCATGGATTTTTATCTGTTCGAAACAATAATAATCATAGAGAATGGTTGAGTTTTAAATCAAATGCTAGGTACTTTACTATTTGAGAGCATTTATTTTTTTTGAATCACATACTTTTTCTCATCCTCACTTCAATGCATAGATAGGAAAATAATGAATAAATTGATCTATTCATGTAGAAACAATTAAATGAATATTAAAAATAGTTAGAATGATAGCCATGATCAATGAATAATACAGTATAATGATCAATGAGTTGATAAAAATAGAAACAGATAAATGAATGCCGTAATAAAGATAGAAAGAATGTTAGCCATGATCAATGAATGATAAAGTATAATGATCAATGAATTTTAAAATGATTAGTGAATTGAAAAATAGATAAGTATGGAATATCAATACAATTGGGAGTAATAACCACTAATATAATTCAATATTATCAATTTCTCCAACAATCCACGCTATAGAATCCCACTTGTAATAAAAATCGTTATTGAATATAAAACAAGGAAAGAAAACACAATAAATTCATGAAAAAATAAATTACTTGAGTAGATACTCAAATCTGACAGTATAGGACTTTTGTAAAGACTTAGTAGTCTACATAAATGAATTTAATATTGACTTGTACCATACTAAATACAGTAGTATATAGTATGTATATAGTATTATAGGCTACTGTATCACAGAAACTTATTATCATTAAACGAAGATGATGTTTTTTTTTCATGAGATTCAATGTTCAAGTTTTCATTTCTATGAAATCCGTTCAGTGTGTATAACAACTTGAGAAAGTTATTTCATTGATTAAAGGGATGTATTTTCAGTCTGAATCTTCTTCAATTTTAGCCTCAATAGAAAACTGCTACAGCTTCAATTATTATGGCTGCTAACATAATTAACTTATTGTCAATAGTCAAAAAATTGGTACTAGAACATTTTTTCGTTTACCTTTGATTTTTTCTTCATTCTTGAACAGTTGTTTCATCATTGGCTCGTTTGTTAGGGTTGGGAGTTTGCCTCCATACTCTTTGGGAAGAACATCGGGACTCACCCACTTATGGAGGGATGACATATCGCTACCATGGATCTTTATCTGTTTGAAACAATAACAATCATAGAGAATGGTTGAGTTTGATGTTGAGTTTCAAATGCTAGGTACTTTACTATTTGAGAGCATTTATTTTTTCTGGATCACATACTTTTTCTCATCCTCACTTCAATGCATAGATAGGAAAATAATGAATAAATTGATCGATCCACGTAGAAAAAAAAATGAATATTAAAAATAGTTAGAATGATAGCCATGATCAATGAATAATACAGTATAATGATCAATGAGTTGATACAAATAGAAACAGAGAAACAGATAAATGAATGCCGTAATAAAGATAGAAAGTATGTTAGCCATGATCAATGAATGATAAAGTATAATTATCAATGAATTTTTAAATGATTAATGAATTGAAAAATAGATAAGTATGGAATATCGATACAATTGGGAGTGATAACCACTAATAATTTAATATTATCAATTTCTTCAACAATGTACGCTATAAAATCCCACTTGTAATAAAAATCGTTATTGAATATAAAACAGGGAAAGAAAACACAATAAATTCATGAAGAAAATTAATTACTTGAGTAGATACTCAAATCTGACAGTATATAGGGCTTTTGTAAAGACTTAGTAGCCTACATAAACGAATTCAATATTGACTTGTACCATACTAAATACAGTAGCTATATTTTAGGCTACTGTATCACAAATACTTATTATCATTAAACGAAGATGATGTTTTTTTCATGAGATTTAATGTTCAAGTTTTCATTTCTATGAAATCCTTTCAGTATGTATTAATATATACTGGCAACCATAGACAAGAATGTATAGTTAATCTATGCTGGCAACGTAATTGACAGTAGCCTATAAGTTGCGAATTAAAAAAAATTAATCATACCTCAGTACTGTATCAAAATAATTCAACAATGCAATTTGCATTAATATTATATCAGGAGTATTTTCAATTAGTTCGAGTGTGATCAATCCCATATCGGAATTTTTATTGAAAACTTGTATCAGCCAGGAATAACACAGTAATGTGGAATTATAGACGGTAGTATACAGGGTGGGTGAAAATTTTGGAAACGATTCAATATTTCTTATACGAAGGTTATTTGACAGTAGGTGACATTGGGGATCGTACTAAAATTGAATATACTACCTTACTGTGACTTCAAAAATCTGGTCCGCCATATTGAATCTAACTTCATTTCTTTTTTAATAAGAAGGTGGTCATGTTATACAGTCATGATTTCGATACAGAATTTTAAGAGAAAATGAATAGCGGAAACCGTGCATCTTTCAAAACAAAATGGGCTTCTTGAAACTCGAAAGCACTCCAGTCAGTAAGTAGACAAATTTCGTTTCTTAATTAAAAAAAATGACTGCATGTCGATAGTGAAGTGAAAAAGAATAGTAAGTATGAAAAAAAATTGGAAAATGTATGTTTATCGAGTAAAGATGAAGTGATTATACTATTGTCCTTCCAGAATCCGACAGAGCAGGTGAGTTAATTGAAAATTTTTACAAGTTCACTTTTGGATAGAAGAATGTTGGAAGATCTTCAATTTTCATACTTACTCTTTTCCTAAACTTTTCTTTCAGAAAAGGTTTGAAGATAGCATATATTGCGTCGAAAAATAATGGCTCATTGACAACATGGATCTCTCGAACTCTCATCGGAAATGAGTCCTGAAAAAAATAATTTATTAGGCCTATATGAATAAAATATAAAAATCATAAATGAATTTCTTGACAAAAAAATGTTTTTAGACTATTTTATAAGTGTTCTTGAGCTCTGATTCTCAATTCTATGATGGCTGATTGATTTGGAAAGAAATATTTTATTCTCATATCAATTCAATTTGTTTTTTGTTGAAGAAAAATTTTCAAGAGTTACAAAAGTTAGGTTTCTGAAAATTATTGCACTCACTCTCTTATAAAATTGATAGGTTTTTTGTGTTTAAATGAATTACAGGAATATCAAGTAGTATCTTAGGAAGACAAGAGTAGTGTATTTTATAAGTTTCTTATAATCAGGTTTAAAATGTAAGTTTATCAGGTAGTAAAATTAGGTTTCTTCTGTGTTATTACTATTATTACTATTACTACCATTACTTCTATTACTATTATATTCTGTTAGTAATTACTAGGTTTCTTCTGTGATTAAATGATGAATTACAGGAATATCATACAGTATCTCAGAAAGAGTGTATCATCCCAAGTTACTTGTTATCATATAGGTAGGTTATTTAAATTTTGCCATAGTAATTTAAAGTTTCTAAAAAGTACTGCACCACCCAGTTGATAGGTAGCCCTACCTGAATACTGCTGACAATAATGTAGGCTGCTCTGGGTGTAATCAGCTTCAACTGCTGCATAACAGTGAAATTGCCCAAGTCAAGAAGAATTATGATTCCCGATACTTGAATGCCTGGATCTTCAAGGCATAATTTCAGACTAGTCATTCCTGCTTGGATTATCATGTCTGAAGTTACTACTCTGGGATCCATGTTTTCTATTATAACAGAAAAATACATTTTCATTAGATAAATTTCATTTATTCAATATCAGTAGGCTACAGATAGGAATGTAAGCATAATATTGCTAGAATAATATTAAAAAGGATGATAAATACATATTATTTCAGTTCAAACTGAAAATTATTCTAGTTTTGAATTTCTTTGACTTGAGAAAATTCCAATTTTTACAGGAAAAGGAATCTTCATTAAATAAATTTTATCAATTAATTCGAGCATAATTTTGCTAGAATAATTTGAAAGAATGATTAATACATATTTTTAGTTCAAACTGAAAATTATTCAAGTTTTGAATTTCTTAGAAAATTCCAATTTTTACAGGTAATGAATATTTATTAAATAAATTTTATCAATTATTATTTAGTTTGCTATAAACAGTATTGCAAAAAATTATTGTCATGTCTATCCTATTTAAATGCCTATGTTTACTCAATTTTCACTTCTTACCAGATTTTTCATACTGCATCCATAGCATGTTTTTAACATGAGTGTAAGTCACCCACAAGACATTTTTGGTACAAATGCATGCTTCAAATTCACCGTAAGTCATTGAGCATTACTAGCTACTGATACCGGTACAAAAAATGAATATTAAGAATTTTATTTTGATTCCTCACTCATAACAGTGAGACCTATTTTTCCATCCTATATGAGAGAATATTTCTATTCCTAATATTAATAATATAAATTCCTAATATTTCTATTCCTATTGAATGTTTATTTACGAGCTAGTTTCCATAGTGTGATGTAAAATAAAACTTGTTTTCACTTAAGTGTTGAATTTTTCAATAAGTTTATTATACTACACTTGAATATTGTGATACAGTGTATCACATCAATTAAATGATCTAGCACTCCTGAAATAAGTACCGTACAACATGTTAAAATATCAAATTGAAAGTATAAGTGATAATTTTTTATCGTATTTGAAGTGAATTACATATGGTTATCTTTGTAATAGCAAAGATTGGTCTGGAAAAAACATGACAATAGGGAACTTACTGCACTTTGTTATCAACATAGCTCTTCCCAAATCAGTCCTCTCCGGGGGAATTGTAAAGAAAAATAAATCGTAGATGAAACCTTTCTGAGAAGGGAGGCATGGTTCAAAGTATTTCGGATAGCTCTGCCTAATCTTGTAAAACTCCTTCACCTGTAAAAATTCATCCCAAGTATAATTTTGAAATTCATATTCAGATTGATTTGAAACTACTAAAATTGAAAACTACTTCTAAAACTTAGCGAAATCTTGATTTCAACCAACAGATACAAATAGGTTCAATTCAGCTTAGGCCTATAATTATCACGTATTGAAAGTTTAATTTCTATAAATTCAATATTTTGGTCTATTAGATGAATAATAGAATAATGAAATATTATTTGAATCAGAATAGATTAGTCATAAGTAATTCCTGCATTTTCCTATGTTCTAATATTAAAATAACATGTTTTATTCTTGTTGAATAGAAAATTATTTAATTTATTTTTTCTTTCTATCTTTCAATATTGACAGCTAAAGTTCATATCATAAGATTGGACATAGACGTTTGTAGTTGTTTTTTTAATAAACCACATAACAATTGAAAATCTCAATAATTTTCATCAATAATTTATCCACATATCAAGTAAGTGGAGTGGATTATAGCTCTCAAGCCAGTTCACAAGAAGCTTATCGCAGTCAATAATGTAATTAAAATATAAAATTTATTAATTTGTCCATTTCAGTATTCTGAAACGCACCAATTAAAAGAGATTTGGTATTCAACATTCACTATTAATTAATTTTATTTATATCTAGAACTCACCATTTTCAAAGCCTTTTCAACATTGTGCTTCTTCGTTCTTAAAAAACTAGATAGAAATATGTCTTCAGTCTCTGGTTCCAAATCCTTGATTTCTGTAACATTAATATTATTTGAAAATTGATCATTAACGTTCAAATCACTTTAATAACTTTTAATAAATTCATTATTTTTGCTTGAACTTAAACTTTAATTTTTGCTGACGTTGATGCCCGCGTTGGGAGAAAAATGATAATAGTGATGAATTAGTCGTTTAAATTAGAAAACTATAATAAATTGAAAATTCAAAAAAATAACAAATGTGAGCGAACTGTAATTTAACGTTTTGTAAGTTAACTGTATAGTTCATGAAAATAGAATCATTGATTGCAATTAAGTCTATTCTATTATATCATGTCTCACCTGTTAACCGTTTCCTGAGTAACTTGATGTTCATTTCCAACTTTTCTCTTGTCTCATCGAGTTCAGTTTCTGCTTGAATTTTGCGCTCCAGACTCAGATCGAATGGATCCGAACTTTGCCGGCACATCAGATCTTCTTCATATTCTGTTTTTGTGATTGGCATCTGTGCAATTAAATTAAATTAATGTTTTGCTTAAATTAATTGATAGTTATAATCAATATATTAGGCCATAAATTAATAGATGTTTATAAGATTGAATTTGAATTGGAAATCAAAAGTTCATCCATTTCCTCATTACTTCAATAAGCAATTCCTGATAGTCCAGATTAGATATTCTATTTGTTGAATATTAATAGATTATTATCAATTATAATGTGAATCTCGTATCGTAGCTACTTAAAACAAGGAATACCTTATATTGGTGATACCTAATATTCTATTCTCAACAGCAATCTTTCTGGTGAAGTCTATTCTGAAATCTAGGTACTGTAGGTGCTGTATTCTAGTACTGTAGGTACTTTATTGGAAAGAGGAAATTTATTCCGCTTTATTCAAATTATTCCTAAACAATATTAGCCTATTCAAACTATTCTAAACCACTATAGGAATTCAAATATATTCAAATATTTTCTAACCTATTCAATATTATTTCTTTACTTGAATCCCTTATATAAACCGCATGAGTTTATAAGAGTTCAGTACTTCTTACTTGCAAAAAAAAGAAAACTTTAAATAAATACATTCTGAATAATTCCTTTTAAAGTCTTGCTACATTCTGAAAATAATGTATTTGAATGATTGTATATATAGATGAATTGTACAGAAGAAAATAATAACAAAAATTATTGAACAACATAATTCTCAATTCCTAAATTATATAATCGAGTGTGTCTCTTGAATATTAGATAGAGGGTGTAATTTTTTTCCTATTTGATTTAAAAATAAAGGTTGATAAGTGATGGGATGTTTCAGGAATATTATGATTCTGGAGAGTTTACTAGTTGGAGGATTCTTAAAAAAAATATCACAGTCATGCAGCTTACCTTCAAAATTGAAGAAAACCTTCTTCTATTGGTTCAGTAACACTCCTCTCAAACAACTGTTGTGACTGCGAGGTGTTTCTTGCAACTTAATTGATATTCGATAATTAATCTGTTTTTTATTATCTTTCTCCGATCCATAGACATTCTGAATTTGGGTTAGCTGTAGTTTATCGCAACAGAGTCGGAAGGGTTAACTTTTTTCTACAAGCATTTAAGCTGCGCGAAGTATCACACAGGGTCAATGACCGACTATCATTTCCATGTTGGTCTGTAAATAAATCATACTTTCCACTTCTATACAACAAAGGCCAATGTCTATTGCATTATCGCCGCATCAATCTTCCATTTCACAAAAAAAGCTCTCAATTAAATTATTGAGGATGAAATCCCGGAAGAGAAGTTAGCCTACTTCTAAAAAAAACTCTGTTTTGGAGTCATGTTTTTTCGTAGATTGAAAGTTCGACGATTGGGATTTTTAAATTTGATTTTCCACTCAAGAAATAACTTTTCCTCAAAATTCAATCAGTTATTTATTATTTAATTGGATTATGTTAATGCAAATATTTTTCCACCATGAAATAACTTTATTATTTCTATTTTCTATCATTAGTAGGCCTATCCTGTGTTGTTGTTTTCATTTGCTCGGATCGCGTTTTTCAGACCAAAATCAGTGGCGAAGCGTGGTATAATTATTTGGTCATATTATCCCATAGGAAATATACCCGGCGATGACCAAATAAGCATACCACGCTTCGCCACGGACCAAAATATTCTTAGCCTACATAAACAAAGATGTATAAACTAAGAAAATAATGTATGATACACGTTTATCTAAAATTCTCACACTTGATGCTTTCCAATTCCATTTGCTGTATTTGATTCTGTATACGAATTATTTATTCATGTGAAACATGATATCCACATGAGTTGAGACTTGAGAGTGAGGGTACTGATGGCCAAAAAACGGTCAGTCTGATGCCCGGTTTCTCAGTTGTTCAATAAACTATTCAATCAATAATTTTTTGCATTTGAAAACACATTGTTATTGATTCAATTCTGCTATTGGATCCATAATCTGTTAATTGAACGACTGAAAAACCGGGCATGAAGCTCGTTATCCGCTTATATCTGATTCAAGCTATACTGTATATAGGTTCATGTTTCATCAACACTTCGATTCTCAGCAAATCAGAGTGATTTTCCCATTTCCAAATAGGCTACTGGTGAAGAATTCATACATCCCGACTACGGAGCCTTTGGTCTCTGATCTTTCAATACATGTTTATACAAAACTAGTAAAGAAAAATTAAGTATATTAGAATCTTAGATGTTTCTACATTGCATTATGGTAACTTAAAAAGAATAACTTAAGACAAGCAATATACAGTAGTACCGTATGGAATTTACAGGTTTGTCTCTGAACTACTGTTTGCCACAACTCCTCTATAGTGAGATAGAATAACGCATGTTTTAAAAATATCCTTGACATCTATAAAATACTGGTTGAATTAATAATTTATTGTTGATAGCAATGAATGAAAAAGTCCTCTAGTAACATCGCCCTATCTCGTAGGTACGGTACCGTACCTATTCATTCATCTATGTATTTAAAACCACCTAACCACTTTTTCCAATTTTGTATTGTATTTATATGTTGTATTATTGTATTGTTTTTGGAAATTGTGTGTGAATAAATAAAATGAAATGAAAAACTGGAGTATTCAAAGTGGAGTGGAGTATTCAAACAGAGGAGTGTTGAGGACATCCTGACAACCCTTCAATATTTCTGGTAATAACAATTTCGCAGTAATAATAATTGATGGTATCCCCATATTATAACATACCATTCATCATCAGAGCTCAGCATGTATGATATAATGCTCCTGATCTACTAAACTTCAAATTATTCAAGTTATAAGCTGCTATAGTCCGATTCACGTCAAGAAGTCAGCATTGTTTATATGAGGAGCATTGATGCCAAGTTTCATTGAGAGAGAAAGAGAAAACTGCACCAAACGTGTTTGTTGGGACTGTGTGCGACAACAATGCACAGTGCGGCAACTATGCACAGTGCGAATAGGATAGAGACATCAGCAACTGCCTTGTGCTGAACAAGGATAGCAAACTCCCATCTAAGCAATGCTGACTTCTTGACGTGAATCGCACTATAGTGCTGTTATAAACTGTATGGCCTACTCTGTACCATTCAATTCAATAATATTCTAATGCATTGTCTATTTTCAGATTGATATTGTAGGCTGGTTAGGATTTACATTACTATAAATAAACATTAAATTAAGGACTTCTCCCACATATCCCCCGTCTCTTCTCAGTTCAGCTCGTTCTACTCATGCGACAATTCACCCATTACTCTACGATTGGCCCATTGTCATTATTAAGCATTTTCATGCAAAACGAGCAGAGCTGAGAAGATAATGAGACTGAACTGATATGAGGGAATAGTCCCTATAAGATTGTTGTGGAACTTCCACTTGTGAGATTGTTATTGATTAACACGTAACCATGTTCATTTTTATTCATGAATAGGCTTGGACGTATTGCTTATTTTTAGAAATTCTGAGCTTCAGCTAAATCTTCCCACTTAATTTCAAAATAATATTGTAAAATCAAATTGTTATTTTGAATTCATAAATTTTCAATTTGTACCTTAATCTATACACTAAGGGCCGGTTCATGAGCTCGGGATTTAGCCAAGTCCTAGACTAAAACGGGTGGCTACCGTAGCATCGACAAATGTTTGTCTCGACAGGTTAGTGGGTTAGCAGCATAGAAAGCCCTTAGTACATAGTGTCGAGGCTAACGTTTGTCGATTCTACGGTAGCCACCCGTTTTACTCTAGGACTTGGCTAAATCCCGAGCTCATGAACCGGCCCTAAGTTTGATTTTTAGTCGGTTTTTAGAGGCTTATTAATTGAGCCCTTGAGTGAGAGAAATTTAAAGAAGCTTATAACAATACATGGAGCAAAATGGAGCACATTTGAAATTACATTGAAATGCACTGTTTATAAGCGAAATGCAATAATGATCGATTTATTGCCTCAACTCTATATTGATCATTTCAAAATCATTCACATCATTGATTACACTAAAACCTCGTTTATCCGGTTTTTATGGGGTTAGGGTCATTGCGGATAAGCGAATTACTGGATAAACCATTTTTACCGATCTTTGAGAGAAAGTGCTAAATAAACGCCTTCAGTTTTTCCAATACTGTACCCGCAATACGGAAGCGCATTGCGGTTGCGTTTCATTCATAAAGGCGTCTATATTTACAACATTGTTTTCGTGAATTTTTCTTTAATATTATAATATTTTTTATTCAAATCAAATTTGTATTTACATCTGTTACATACATTTTTTTTCTCTCGGGTCCATCGAGGATAGACCGGAATATCGGATAAGCGAGTACGGGATGAACGAGGTTTTAGTGTACAATCACAGACTAAGGCCCGATTTTCACCAATCAGGGGTCTTTTCTTTTCTGAATACTTGTTGCGTGGAGTTTCCTCCCGCTCCCAGTTGAAATATACCGTATATGGCTGGATCACAAATTTGTTATTGTAGTATCACTTCACGTTTCTCTTTTTATGCATGTATGCAGAATCTTATTAGTTTAAATTAAGTTTAAACTTGTAAGTTCTCGGTTCAAACTTTGTATCTACAGTTTAAAAACCATTGTCTCTTTTTAAATTTTAAACAAAGCTCTGATGCATACAGGAGTTGGTATGATTTGATTTATCAACTTTCCAAAAGAATACTTAACAATAATTTTCTATATCAGAAAATAATTTGCAAGACTCTGCAAACAGATTGACTTATGTATTGAAGATAAAATCGAATGGATTAAAGAGGAAATAAAACACACGAGTAAAATTTGAAAAAAGTTTATTTTCTACAAAATAGTAGCCGAATGCTTAAAAAACTACAAAACGAAGTAAAGAATAAACATAATGATGGGACCAAATTGAGCACAAAGGAGAAGTTGATTTACGCTGAAAATAAAATGAAGTAAAAATCATTTCTTTGTTAACATTACTGCCGAAATTATGAATATTTTTGTGATCAGTTCTCATGAAATTGAAATCATTTAGGCCTGAATATTCGTTGGCCTTTTCACTTTCCTTTCTTCTTATTTTATGTGTAGGTAGGTAGCGTACCGCAGGAATCAGCTACTTTTAGAGGAGTAGCCCATTTCTCTTAGCTCTGTAAAGGAATTTAAAAAATTTAAAATTCAGCGAACTAGAAATATGAAATAATTTAAAACAAATTATTATTATCATGGAACCAATATCAAATAGAGGGATAGAAAAAATGAGATATAAGATTTTGTTTTGAAACTCTCAAGCTTCTATTGAACATAGGCTATACTTGAAATAAGCTATTTTCGCTGGTATTTAATATTTAGTTTATTCCAAAAAAGAAATTGTTATTGAAGTTTCATTCTCATCCTGTCTTTATCGATCAGGGACTATTTGAAAGATTATAGGCTTGAGAGAAATAAAAACGTATTGAACTAGTTCTATTTCACTCATCAAGGCTATTTATTTCTATAGTGCCAGTATATTGATAAAACCTTTGTGTTTATTTATTATCATTCCATATAATAATTGTTCAACTATTTACGATGGAGTGGACTGATGAAAAAGGAGCTGATAGAAGAATATAAAGCTAGGCCAATTTTATGGGACCCTAGTTGTGCTGACTATAAACTGTTAAATAATAAAAAATAATAAGCGGTCTTTCTAATTCTTCTCATTTGTTCTTTGAAACATTGAAATCATCATGACATCACACGTATTATGAATGATTGTTTAAATCGGACAAAATAATGTCTGATTTGTCCATACGTCATTGAGACGAGAAGCCTATATGATTTTATTAATTAATATATTTATAGTAATTCATGCAATGGATGTATTATAAATATGTTCAATGGGTAAACAGAACTGTCTAAGTATAACTGTATAATTACTTATTGCAAGTAGTATTTATGCTACTTTATTGTATGCCACAGATTTAGCAGACAGCATATTGTAAGAATGAAATTTTCATTAATGTACCACTATTTCAGTACATCTATTCCATCACATAATTCCATAAAATTTTGTAAATCACGTCATACAATGCTAAACTTGGCAAATTCCTATATTTCTTATTTGAAATCTAATATAATAGTGTAATAACACAAAGTTTATATTGCATCAAGTTGAAAATTATCAGCAAAATAAAATTTTCTGGTAAAAATTGAATAAATATTGTTTTATATAAAAATCAATATAGTTCATATGAATTGAAACAAACAAAGAATTGATTCTTCAAAGATAATATTGATTTTAGTCTGATTTTTTGTCAAAAATCTGGAATGCAGCTGTAGAAAGTATTTGAAGACGTACTGAAATTGGAGTGTTAGAAACTGATCCGTTTCATTATGAAAATGGTTAAAAATAATTTATCATATTGGATTTTAAATTATTGATTGCTATCTTGGTTCTCACCTGCGAAGAAATCCTCACTTTCAAGTACCAACTTATACCAGTCTTTTATCTCCTCCACTTCTAGTTTGCCTCCCAGGCATGTTGGAAGGATATCCCTATCCATGTGCTCGTCCAGGGTTCGGAGATTACCGCTGTGCCAATTGAGCTGGAAAGTTCAATTCAATTCGTATTAAAATGACATATGTTTTACATAAAAACTTCAATATTACATAGTGGTATACTAGAATATTCAGTAATACGTATATTATTATACTGGAGTATTCAACAAAATAGTAGGCCTATAGTACATTTACTCATATAATTATACTATCTAACAATAATATTGGGATCTATACGATTACGTCATAGTAAGCTTGTTTACTGACGGAGATACTAGAAGCAACGCCTACTAGACCAATGAGAGAGCTGGGAGTAGAGACACGTCCATCGACCAATCAAATGGCTGGAATAAGCCACGCCTCTCTACCAATAGCAGGCCTTCTACGTAGTTACCAGATCGGTTACGAGAGTTTGGAATCTAACTTCTGTTTTGTCGGCCATTATTTTTTACTGAGTGAAATATATACAGTATTGTTAAAGTACAGTTTTGTATTCCCAGTTCTCTATTAATTGTAGAAGTTATTGTAGTGTGCCTTGATATTCTATTCACTGGTTTAAATTTCAATGTAGCCTCTGATTTCAAAGCAGAAGTAATATATAAAAATCATGAAAAATATTTAAAAATCAATCAAGTGATGGGTATTTAATAATCATGATTCAAGCCCAATATAGTTTGAACTGATTGTTATCCATTCACGATAGATTGTACCAATTTTTTGACTGTCATTCCATTCATAGAGCTTCATCATCATTTACTGTCATCACTTTAAATCCTGTCTATTGAACCTACAAAAATGTCTCTACCTGTATTTTATCGAAATAGCCTATTATGTTTCTAACAGTCCGATTTATCATAGAATCTTAGAGATAAATTACTTGCTTAAAAATTCAGATATTTTGAAGAGAAAATGATCATATCAACATCATAGTTATTGTTGCATGATGTTCTGCATGAGCATTCTCTCACAAACAACTTTTTTGTCTAGTATAGCCTATTGTTTGTTCTACAAAATTGTTTGGAATAATTATTAATTTTGAAAATTGATACACTTATGTCAGTACACTATGACGTCTTGAACCATCATTATTAGACTAATACCTCACAAAATATGTGAACCAGAAGATATTACGTCAAGTATGGATACAAAAACTCAGCGAAAATCGAAAAATAAGATAAGTCAGATAAACGTTACACTGTGAATTAGATAACAGTGAGTAAAACAATGTCATTATTTGATTCGGTATCTTTCTGCTACAAGAACGATTCAAATTATTAGAATTTATTTGCGTTGATCAATTTAAAAAAAAATTCTCAAATGTTGTAATCAGTATTGCTTTATACTTTTTTTTGTTCTACTGAAATTTTAAGTTCGAATAATCGTACTTTTTCTGCAGAGAAATGAAATTTTTATTTACCGTATTTTTTTAGTATTGTATTTATCGATTAGTGTTATTCATCATTGCATTGTTGATACTATTGTGAAGAATTGATACCTAACAATAAACATTCAGAGTAGAACCTACATGTTCAAACTTTTTTCTAAAACTAGATCTCCGAGCATGAGTCTCTTTTGTGAGATAATAATTATATGTCTCTTTAACGGACATAAGAATTTTATTATACTTTCATAGACTTACATTATTGGAATCCGTCAGCCATCATCAGGAGCGCCATTTCACCAAACTGTCGGGGAGGGGGCAGGCTCCAGGGGTAATAGGGGTATGGAATACCCTCCATGGAAAGGGGCTCCGGGGATTTAATGTAATGTTACGTTTAAAAATTTTATTTCAAGCTTCATTTTGTCTATCTAAAGTCTTAATACAATAACATTATTGATTTGGCCCGCTATTTCAAATTATTTATCCGATCTTTGGAGGGGGCTAGGCCCCCCTGCCCCCCCAAATGGCGCCCCTGGTCATCATGGCTTTTACAATCATACATGTTTCCCTCAAAATACCTATACTATTTCAACAATTTATATAAAAATATCATCATAATCTTTCTGTCACTTACTTTTCTCTTGAATTCTTCATTCATGAACGGCTTCAAAGTAGTGTAGAAAATATTAAATACTAGAGGAGCGTTGACTATGTGGAACACTTCAAACCTGATCGGTATGCATTCCTGCAAATGAGTAATTTATTAATAGAATGAAGCGCTGTAAAAATCTTAAAAATTGAATAAAATATATGATTCAATATTGCTGGGCTTCAATCAATTCAGTGTTAGTAGGTACTATTATAAAACTGAATTATCACTACACAGTTGATCATAGGCCTATATGAAAAATTAATAAAAAGAAGATGACGATTAATATAGTCAATCTTTGTATAGTTATCCACAGATATAATGGGATATTTCTACACATTTTTTATAACCCTAGTAGTAAAATGGAGTCGCATATTAAGCATACACGCCATCACCCTCTACAGAGATGGTGGTGACACAGCCCACTTCCATTTCCTATTAATGTTTCTAAAAAAACAAGTAAGTGAACCCAATTAGGTTTGGAAAATGTAAAACAAAGTTATTTTAGTCGTAGATCATGAGATCATAATGAATAATTGGTTACCTACGCTCTCAACCTTTTTACCCTACCTGCAAAAGTTTCATTAGAGTCCTCATTTTGTTTGGAGTCGCCCATTTCATGATTTTCAGTGTGAAATTTGCACAGTCAAGAATCAAAGAGATTCCCTTCTCTTGGACGTCTTCCTGTAGGGAGTATGTTTCAAGCGTCATTATCATACTTTGTAGAAGATTGAACCATGACTCTTTGCCCGGATCTACATCGCCTGCGAAAAAGCAAGTTGAGAATTAAATGATAATAGTACATATGAAATGAAGAGGAAACACAGTAGGCTATAAAATTAATTCATTAGGCCTTCATATTTGTACTTTGACAATAATTAAAATTAATCATGAAAAATTTTATATTGAAAAAATTAGACTACATAGAAATAAAGGAGACAACTCTCGAAGAGATTATTCAAAAGAAGCATTAATCGAGAAATAATATTGCAATTATTTGTCTTCAAGTTTTTTCACAGCCCCTTTCGAGTTACTGGATTAATAAAAATAGTATCTCGTGTCTCGTAAGTAAGAATAGTATCCCGGTTCTGTAGTAATTTAATCTGATGTCTCTATTAAGCAAGCTACATAGATAGGATACGATAGCTTATTACATATCCGCCATTTCATATAGGCTAGTATCGCATGCGCCATTTCGTGTATTCTACAAACAATTTCAGCCAATCAGATGCCAGCATCAAACTTTTCGACCAATCACGAAGTAGTAACTCTCACTCAGATAGGCGTGACTTAAATTGGATTGGCCTATCAGAGACCATTAAATAAGCCAATAGAAAGTAGGCTTTGAAATAATTTCTTGGAAGATATTTCTCTTTTCAATGAACAACCAATAAAACTATAGCATTTTCAAATGATATAAAGTAGAAAAGCTTAATGAAATTACAAAGAAAACTCACCAAGATTAATGTATAAAACCTTTCTCCCGTATTTATCAAGTTCCTTGAGAGGATATCCAAGGTCATATCGCTGAAGATGTTGAATGAAAGATTTTGGACTTTTCACAACAAAAGCTTCAGGGCTTTCATATTTCGCTCTAAAGTAGTCCTTGATCTAGAATAACAATAGATTGATTAATTAGTACATAATCTATAATGTTTTCTATAGATCATTAATCTATATATTAATCTCTATATTATTAATCTCTATATGTAATCTGTCTGAAATAATGTAGTTTATCGTTCCACTCCTGTGGAACTCCTTATTTTACTCCCTATCTTAGCAATCATATTTCGAACAATCACGCTACAAGGGCAGCCTCCTATTAGTTCCTTAAAAACCTTCACAAATGTGCTTGGATTTCAAAAAATTGACTGTTTTCAAATGTGTATCAATCAATTTATTCACAAAACATACAATAATTTTCTATACAAAAGAAGTTTCAACGAAGTGTTACCGATACAAGACGAAACGTTAGAGAACAAATATTACCATTACATAAGTTTAGTCTGATTTTTATTTTCGATTTTGTATTCGAAGCATTTCAATCAAACGGTTTTCGAGATATACTTATCGAGAAACCCGATAATGGAACCTCTCTTCACGAAGAATTCAACAATTTTGGATACAAGAAAGGTTCAGTAAATTATACACGTAGCCTATACCATCATACTAATTATATACTAATAATTGCTATATAGTAATTATTATACTAATATATATATAGTATACTAATACACGTAATAATACTCTTGACAGTTGACACCATCCCTCCCACCCTTTCAGGCTAGAGGACTTTTTTATGTTTACGACCCAAGTGAACTATACTATAGGCTACGATATTCTCGTTTATTACTCAACCAAATTAATATTACTTTTGTTTTTCATTTTAGACCATAACATACATTGAGGATTTCGCATAGGTACCTTACACTGATATGAATTGAAATTAGAGGCTCTTACCAAACAATGTGATTTCTGGAGATTATGGAGACTGGCCCTTATAAACCTCACAAGGAATGTATCTGTTGTGGAACAAGTGAGGTTTTTCTCTTCTGGAAAAAGAAATATACAGAGTTGGTGAAAATTATGGAAACGGCTTAATATTTCTTATACGAAGGTAATTTGATGGCAGGTGACATTGGGGATTGTACTAAAATTGAAAATACTACTTTAATGTGAATTAAAAAATCTGGTCGGCCATCTTGGATCCGCCATATTGAATCTAAATTCATTTTTTTGAATGGGAAGGTGGTCATATTATACATGATTTCGATACAGAATTTTAAGAGAAAATGAATGGTGAAAACCGCGCATCGATGTGTCAAACCGTTTTTAAGATATTTTAATTCTTAAGAATTTTAGAAAATTCAAGTGAGCGGCGCTTAGCTTAGCGCTGAACGGGGTTAAATCGCTCTATCTTAAATTCTTAATAGAATTAGAAATTCTAATAGGATAAGAAATAGAGTTGTCTCTGATGATAGTGTAACAAAAATTGAATAAGTTATTATCGTGCTTATTCCTACATTGCCATCTGTTTAAGCAAAGTTTAATAATAACGCGCTTTCTTCTTTTTAAGAGTCTCCTCCCGGTATTAGACAATAGACAGCCTATTCCCTATTGAAATTGATCAACTGTGAAATCGAGATTAGTGTTGAATAATAATTATTGTTCAAAACCAGATCATTTTATAAATCTCTCTCCTTTCCTGAAAAGTTTTCATTGTAAGACGAAAATCTGACGATTTGAGAGTGACAATTTAATGCTTCAAAAATTCCCATTGAGAGATTGGGAAATTTGTTCTGGAATAAAGTGTATCATTACGGGTGGACGGACGTAATGCGTTAAGGATATAAGAACTACTTTTCATTAATTTAAATCATCTTTCAATGGGAAGAGCAAAGATTAATAATAGCGCGCCTTCTAGACCAAGACGCGGGAAATTTCTAAATTCTTCCGGCTTTCCAGATGAATCTGAAGATGATTAGAAAAATAGTTAGCACAAATAGTAAGAACTAATTAAAAATAGTTAGCACAAATAGTCGGAACAAGTAGTTAGCTTGCAAATCAAGTCAGATTCAATTAAAATAACTATTTTATCATATTACATTGAATACGGGTTTCGTTTATGAAAAAACTGAAAATTATGTCGAATGATTAAAGTATCTTCAAATCAGCCAATGAGCGTTTTCTTATGTAACATATGAAAATTGTGTCATGGAGATCATTGACCTTCAGTGCATGACGGCTGTAAGCATCCGAGGATCCCCCTCCCTTCCCTCATCAGGAAATGGAAGAATCGATCTTGCAGTATCAAATCAGCATTTTTGAAACCGTAGTCAATAATTTTTCCCTTTCATAAACAATATTCTACAGTACTTTGAAGCAAAATTTATGTCAGGCGATATAAAGTCGGATTATTGTTTATTGGAAAAGCTTTCAATATTTGATTATTCACTACTTGGTTTCGGATATTTGATTTTATTTTTCGGATTGCAGATACCAAACATGGTTTTGATATGATCAGAAATTGTAATCTCATTCAAATTACAAATAACATTAGGAAAACTTATTCAGAAAAATCGAAATGAGAGAAAATCACGGAGAATAATGATCTTTTCTCGTTCAACAAGAGAGAAAATAGTAATAACAACAAGGAGCTGTTTGATCTAGAGAAATCAAGAGCAACTAAAAATGGTATCAACAATCCAGAGGCTATCCACATAATATTATGAACTTACTTTAAAATTGAGATTTTTAATGCGATAACTCGGCATAATAATATTAATCTCCGAGAGCTAGATTGCTCTTTTTTGACTATCTTGCTAAAATCAGCCAGCTGAAACAGCCCTTATCAAGTTAAAAACTAAGGAGTCAATGTTGAAGTATTATATTCCTTGAGAAAAATTTCTTGATAAGAAAAATAGAATAATCATTTTACTTTTCATGTATCAGAATTTTGTATTCTAGAAATCGTAAAAGGATTCCTTCGTTTTCTCTTCCACAAATAGTAACAATAGTATCATTTTTATTCAGACGCCGAGGTTGTGTAGGCCTATTGAAAAAACTATTATTTAAAAACCATTTATGGGTTCGGAAAATGTACAGTCAGTTCAGTCGACTGTTTATGAGAAGGATATCCTTGAATACCCTTCTTGAAGGAACAAACATTAATATGTTCAAACTCCACCGTTCCTTGTAGACACAGCACAATCATAATTAGGCTATATTGTTAGCACATTGAATCTAATCTTTATAGAGTTGAATAATATCTTAGTTTTTAAGCTTTGTTCAGTCAATCGAATAATTCTTCACTTTTATTTTCAAATAGGCACATCGTAATCTCTACAATTAAAGCCGATATCATTTGTAATATACATGAATAAAATAAATAGAATGATAATTCAATCATCATCATCAACATCCCTCATCCATTAATCAGGAACAAGTCTAGGAAACAATTGTGAGTATTATTCTCGGCAAAAAACAACAAAATGTTATTCATCATCAACACTGAAGACTGCTCTTGGATGGGTGACCGACACAAAAGTAAGGCAGGGTGGAACCTACCCGTAAGGGTCTCTCCACCGATAAAAAGCCATACAAACACATATTTTTATCATCAACAGTATTTTAATATGTTCTGATTTTTCCAGTGATTATTTTTCCAATTCTTGATTGTAACCTATGTAATTTTTTCCAAATGATAAAAAAATACTTTTGTAACTTATTTAATTTTTTCCAACTGATAAAAAATCCTATTCTCATTGAAAATCAAGCACTTTTCTGACACTAACCTTTCACCAGAACCCTAAGCGCCTGTATAAGTTCCTGTTCATGATGTCTGTCACTGGCGATGATTTCTGAAGCGTTTTTAGCGGCGTTGTTATTGGTGCGCACCATCTTTGCAACTATAGCCTGCTCCGCGGCGAAGCTGCTGCTGTAAACAAAACACTGTTATCTAGTCTATAACTTACGTCTTCTCCACCGCTCACTCTTCTGGTACACAGAGTAACAGGGAGAGATAGCGTTAGTGGCGTGTACAAATTTGGAGGTCAGTCATTAGAGGAAATCTTAATCTCTATATTATTTTTTGTGAGGGTGATGCTCCCATGAGCTTTAGGCTTGTACCCAATAGGAGGGTGATGATAAGAGATCACAACTACTCTTTAGGCACCCGGAACCGACGGCTTAACGTTTCCTCTAATATATTATGGATTATTGAATCAGTTTGAGTTAATTCATCAAAAATTTTGCTGTTCTACGGTTTCTTTTTTATTTTAATAGCCTATTATGATGATTTGTGTATGTATTGATTAATGAATATTATTGATTTGAATAAAATTTAATCTGAAAATATTTTCCCCTATATTCAATAATAATTAATGGTCTTGTATGAATACATCACAAATAACACTCAATCTGTGAGTAATTGCATTTAAGTTGATTTTTACCAACATAAACTGATGTTTGATGTAGGACCTGCTTTTTATGATTTTATTTTTCAAAATTGTAACTAATGTAGTAAGTTAACATTTCTTATGTGAACAATATATGACACGAATGAATAAGAAACATAAGAAACATTTCCTGAGAGTCAGACTCACCTCAATTGAGGATTTATAATTGAATAAATGAATGAATATGCTCTTCGTCTATACTCTCTGCAGTGATACATCCTTCATTTAGCCATTCGCCTATCTATCATTCATTCTTCTATAAATCTATTCATTAATATATATATTTACCTACTAAATTATTATTTTTCTATGCTTTTTCAGCTTTTTGTCACTTTATTCAATCATTTTTATTCACACTTTTTTTTATTCAAGAAATTTTAATAGAAAAACTGAATGTTTAATGAACGATTCAGTATAAAATCAAATTGAGTTAATAAATGAGAAATTTGTGTTGTCATCACAAATTAAATAAAGTTCTATCATTGGTCAGTCTGATTGGAAGTCACTTTGACCCCACCCGTCATGGCCGACTATTAATTTGTTACGTTTCAACTAGCCTATAAATGACTCTGTAACTCTGTGCTCCAACATTATGCTTGGGAATTCATTCTGCCGACAATATTTGAATAATGTAGGCTCATATGTAAAGCCCTTTTTTGTTTATTGTTTTGTATCACCAGCAGCCAGCCATCTATATATAGGGACTATACAATATAGCTATAGCTATTTATTTAGGCTGGGATGAATTGAATGAAAAATACGCCAGCTTTCATGATTTATTTATGAAGAGCGGAAGCGAGACTGCTGACTGCTCTCTGAAAGTCATACACGACGTCTTTTCTGTGTTCATGGAACTTGGACATTATTAAAATAGTCTAAAATGTCTTATAGATAGTTCTAGGTACAGAGAGTGTATAGTAACTATATAGTATACAGTGACTATATTATACTCTCTGTAGTTCTAGGTAGTCATACTACATATTTCCTCATATAGTGGTAGGGGACAAGTCATAGTGCCTAGAAATAGGTAGCTATTAAGTACCGATATCTAGGAGAACATAATATATTATAAAAAAATATGATCGTTGTTCAACTATTATAATAGTTGGTTCATTACAATGTAAAAATGTTTGATAATAGATTCTATTCATAGATTCATTATAGTCTAATACCGGCCTTATGAGAGTATTAGGCTAGGCGTACACCGGTTAGTCAAGACAAGACAAGACGAGATTGATAGTCGTTTTAGTCACAGTAATTCACACATAGTTGCTTATGAAGCACCGATGCAATGACTAATCGGTGTGTGTTGCTTCATAAACAACTATGTGAATTACTTTGACTAAACTCGTCTTGTCTTGTCTTGAAAACTGCTGTTTAGCCGAAATAGGTCAGAGATAATATTGACAGTCTCTCCTTTTCAGTGATCAGGTACAATTCAGTAATAATCATGTTGTTTTGCGGAGGAATCTAAAAGAAACACAAAGTAATAACTATACCGTTTATAAAAAATAAATATAAAATATTGACAATAATTAATAAATATTAGAACATTTACAATTTTTACAGGTTAAAAACCAATCATTATGAAGCCTATTTACAAAATGTATCAGTCGCTGTCTCTAAAACAACTTGTAATATTAGTGGAATGATGTCGTCCCTTGAATTGAATCGCTCGCTACTTTGCGGTTGCCGTTGAGTAGCCATACTTCAGCAGTTCTGAAAATGAGAAAAGCGTCCTTTACAGGAGTTCTGACTTCTGACAGTTGCGAATTATACTATTAATATTTGCCAAGTGTTATAAATATTATATATTTTATTGAGTTACAGTGAATTATTGTTGTAGAGTTAGCCATTGATCACAGCTAAAAATTCTAAGAATTTTAGAAATGGTTTGAGAAAATATACCTCGCAGAATTGCCACTAGCAATTATTTTCCAATAAATATCGAAACGACAATTTCAAGTTCCCTTGTTCAAAAATATAATTCTTTATTCCAGTTACAGTGATTTCCAAGTATTTTGGCAGCAATCAGGAGCCTGTTTCAAATAATTTTAGAAGTCTTTTAATACAGGAAAAAGGGGGACTATCACTAGAAATAAATAGCATGTCGTATTTCTATATAAACTTGAAAGCCTTATGTGAGAGCCTTAAGCCTTCTCCTGTATTACAGGACTTCTAAATTTACATAAAACAGGCCCTAGATTCGATCATAAAGCAGGTCCGCCCTCCTTCTATATGCAGCCAAGTTATTTGATTCATACTGCATATTCTCCTTGAATGATTTTCAAGTTCACTGATAATACCGTACAGATTTCTGGATAACATTTATAAGATCAATATAATAACTTCATGAATCTGTTTATTAGTGTCAAAGTGTGAAAGTGAAAGAGCAAAAGCAGAGTTTTTTTATATGTGACAGTGTGAAAAATAATCAGATTGTTCTTATTCAATATAGAAGAATAAACCAATGGGTCATACCTTCTTCAACAATCATTAGCAATCAAATACTATAGTTTATTTATAGCTGTTTTCTAAATTTGAAGAGGGACAGTTTTGGGCTTAAGCCTGTTGAACCTTTGATTTAGTATTATGTGTACATTACTGAATAAATAAATAAATAATTAGTCCTTAGTGCTATGTGCTATAGTAATAATGAGAAAATATATTTTTATAACTTACAAAGATTGGTTTCGACAAACTTATTTTATGATTTTCAGCTCACAACTTACCAAGAAGCCTGGTGTTATTCTTTTTCAGGAATATATCGATATTCTTATCATAATCCAAAGGCGGTAGAGTACCTCCGTATTCTTTAGGTAGAGACTCTGGGTTGATATGTTTGTGTAACGATTCTAAACTGGATTTGTGGAAAAATATCTGGAAAGACATAGCAGGATCATTGTTATCATATTAGGCTATTACAATCCTTTTATTTATCATCTAACTTCAAATTTAATGCACAAATCTCAAGACTGATGCGAGCAGAGAAATCTCACAAAAATTTATTGATACCCAAGTTATTATGTTATCTGTAATAAAAAAATCACTATTCAATAATGTAAAATTACAATTAATTTCTATTTTAAGAGGGACTATTTATATTATTATATTATGCTTCGGAAACTTTGAAGTACATTATTGACATATTTCTAAACTACCTCTACCATAAGCGTATATAATTATATAGTACCTGATGCAATATTAATTGGGATTATTAGAATACTCTCTAATAAGACGCTGAATTTTTTCGGATATTGTTTGAAATAACTTGTAGTCCAGTCAATGAGTGGTTTTAAAAAATTAGTATAAGCTAATTTTTCCCATCGACTACTATTATGTTTTACTATGGAGCCTGTTGCATCAGAAAATACAAGCTAATAATACTACTTGTCACTATGGTAACTTGCCATCTGACAACTAGTATTACTAGCTGGTATCTTCTCATGCAATAGGCCCATGGTATTTTTTCATGCAATTGGCCCCTGATGGGGAAACATTATTGGATTTTCAAATTGTTTGATTATTTACACCAATTTGATATTTATCATCCAATGACCTCCTGTAAAAGGGTATAAGGATTTGTCAGGTATTTCTAAAACTAATACGTTTTAATAAATATGAATTCAATCGAAGTAATCTAGTAATGATCATAATTCTTCACTATATTCTTTGAAAACAATAATTATTGAAGTTTGGTGGTGTGAAACAATGATTGGTTCAAATTATGAGAACAACTCTAGAATAGGTAGCTAAATCTATCTTCATTGATTAGGACAGAAATACACTTGAACGCTGTGACGGTAGCCTACACGGTAGAAAAACAAAAAATGAGAAGAAATAAAATAGAAACAGTAAGTTGAAAGATTTTCACTCACACTCTCTTTGGTTGCAGTGGATAGAAGTGGAAAGACCAGCGACACCATTCCATTAAGGAGCATTCCAGTATTAATGACATGAAACTGTATACTATGCAGAGGAATCGTCTGGAAACAACAATAATTAATTCCTTATTTTAAAATGGTTTTGAAAAATTCACTCCAAAAAAATACCACTCATAGAAGTGGGAATCAATTCGTACTTATATGTGTGAATCTTAAAAACGTATTTGCAGAAAATTTCAATCTAATGTATCAGTTATTAGTTTAATTTCAAAAGTTTATGAATAGTTCATAAATTACTCAATTTAACTGTACCTAATTAACATTACCATATCATCGTACTGAATCCAATATTGAAATATATACAGATAGCCTATTAACTTTTCTTTAAAGAAAGTAATATTTACTTATTAACTAACTTATATTTATTTTCTTTAACGAGATTTCAATAGAAATCAATGGATTATTCGGTTTATTTCATTAGTCAAATCTGTGACTCAAGTCGGAACCAATCTGATGAAACATAATAAGCTTACATACCGTACGTAATGTCTAGCGAAATATATCTTTGATAAAACTAGCGTACTGAATGCAGTTTTATTGAAATACTCACTTCAGCTTTCATAGAGCCGATTTTGACGTTGGTTGGCGTGAAATACTTCATAAACTTCCACGACAAGCCCTTCATATCGACGATGAACACTATTCCGTTTTTCTGCGTTTCTGGTTCGTCCATAACTGCCTCCAGCCAGATATCATCCACTTGCGACATCTCATGCGCCTGATGGTCGCTAACAACTATGTTACCTGTTCAAAATAGCACAATTTTCTTCTTGATTGAGCTTAGAAATAATTTTAACAATATGTCCAAGGAAAATATTCTATTTTCCATTCCATTTTAACTGGTTCCTACTATAAGAAGCTAGCTATAATCCACTATAGAACTGTTTAGTTCATTAGTATTTTTAATAACAAAATACAGAATTCAAGAACTATTTATAATGTAATAGATTTAGGAATGAACTTTTCAATATTGATAATATATGATCATTATTTATGATAATAATTATAATATATTATTATTTCTCAGATGATCCAAGTATTCCATTATCAGTACTTTTATATCGTTTGAGATGAAAGTCAAACTGCTTTGCAACATATTGTTGAAACGTTTTTACACTATCGGTAACTATTAACTACTATTAAACTTTATTGCACTATTTCAGCTGCTGAGGACAATATTCTGATTTCTGACCATTATTATCTAAATAGATCGTTATTTTTATTCGATTCAATGTTAAATGTATGATTTCAGTATTAAAAGGTGATAAGATTCAACTTTGTCAAAGATAATAAAATGATAATGTTGACAAATTAAAAAAAAGGAATGAAAGTTAATTTAGTAATTTTTGGGCAACAAAATCACTTCTCGGTGGTTCGAAGCCTACCTACTTTTAAGTCCATTCATGTCGCATGATCACAAAATCCAGTCAAAATAAGTTCAATAAAAATCAAAAGTTCGATAAAAATCGAAATTTTGAATGAAAAATTTCAGATTTTCTTCCACTTCTGTTACTAAATGAAGGAAGACTAAAAATCCACAAATTAACAATTTTAATTACCAATTACCATTAATTTTTACCACTTTATCATTCATTTTTGCCACATTTTACCACTTCATTTATTCTTTCATAATAGCCTATAAACTATCGATAATGTCGAGTGTTGTATGGAACTGCAGTACCCTACAATTCAAAAATGAAAAATTTTGGGTTTCGAGACACAAAGAAATGATTTTGAAATCACACATAGCTGAGTGTTATTGCTTGGTGATGTGTAGGCTAACAAGCGGCCACCCGTCCAACGGGAGTACCCAACGCTCGCCACTTATCTAGAGTTATGAGTGATTCGATACCCCGACTTAAAAATGAAGTACCCGTTGATTACACTTACCCAGCTGAACGATGTAGATTCTTCGACCTTGACTGTCACGAGGCTCAATCATTGTATGAATATGTCTGCTTAGAACAAAGTCTTGATTTTCAGTCCTTTCTGTCGCATACCATTCAGAATAGGTATGTTTGTTCTTATAGATCATTTTCATCTGAAGAAAATAAAATTATAGGCTTTATTATACGTCTCAGGAATAGATTAAAAAAAGTTATCCTATAATGGTATTCTAGAGTGGCCTTATTATTCCATTAATATTCATCAAAAAATAAAAAATAAATTTTCTTGAGAAGAAACAAATAACTGAATACTTACAAGAAGACAATTATTTTTATTGGATTTAAAACTCATATATATATTTAGGAATTTAAAATATCTCAAAATGGAGTTGCCAACTTATTATTCTTAAGAATCAATCAAGGGTTGATTCTAATTAGTGGTGTTGGAATCTTATTTATCATATCAATTTCAATTCATTCTGTCCAAGAGTTAATTTTTCTAAAATAATCATTTTTCTCAATCCATAGACCAATTCCCCAATCAGATAAATGTTTGACACCAAATCAAACATACTCGAAATTATTCAGTGTCAATTTTCAATGTTATTTAATAAATGAGAATAAATACTCTAATCTAATGAATAACCTAATCTACAAGATTAGATATATAGCTACATTCTGAGAAATCGCATTACATTGAAATAGCCTACTTTTAAAAGCTCCCTGCCATCATGCAGGCATTCTCGATGATTCTGACATAGTATTGTAAATAATCTACCTATCAATTCAATAACTTCTAAAAATACCTGTACATAAAATCCATTTTTTCTCATTACAGATCATGTTTTCTCAAAATATAAGAATTGCTCATACTATAACAAATACTTCACCATACACCACACAATATCGTATCCAATCTATCTATCCAGATAAATTAGAGGCAAGTCTATTATTGTGAGAATGTTGGAGATACTTGAAATAATTATAATATTATAAACGTCAATAAATTAAATTCAAAATAAATTCTTAATTTTATCAGGGGAAACTAGAAATTTTATAAATGTCTACATTCACTTGATTATATTTCAATTATATTCATAACACTGAATATTTATGCTTATTGTTCAAGATAGTTTAATGATAATAAAATATTGTACTCACTTTTTCGAATGCTTTCTCAACGTCAAACTTGGTGTAAGCAAGATAGCGTAGAAGAATTCGATCATCATCCTTTTGGAAAGTTTCAAATCTGGCCACCATTTATTCTTGATGATTCTGAGACTGATTTTTTATAATGAATATTTAATTTAATAGTAAGTCACTAACTTTTATTATTTAAATTGTTAACTTTTAATTTTTTCATAGCATAGTTATCTATCATTGCAATAACTTGAGTTAATAATTACCAGTAAATTAAATAAATTTTCCCGTATTAGAGATCGAGTATTGTAGGCTGTTGTCATACTAACAATTAATCGCCATACACCACACGATATATAGTTTATATTATTTGAAATTACTCCATCGTGAGAATGTACTTGGAGATACATAGATGGAAGGTTGAGACATTGCAACTATACAGTTGCTTATAAACGTCAATAAATTAATTGAACGAGATTCCTTAATTTATCAAAACTATAAATTTTATAAATGTCTACATTCACTTGATTATATTTCAATTATATTCATAACACTGAATATTTATGCTTATTGTTCAAGATAGTTTAATGATAATAAAATATTGTACTCACTTTTTCGAATGCTTTCTCAACGTCAAACTTGGTGTAAGCAAGATAGCGTAGAAGAATTCGATCATCATCCTTTCCTACATTCAAATCTGGTTCACCTGTAAACGGAAATTATGAGACTTTGAACAAATAGATTTTATTTATTTCGTCCCTCAATCCTATTCAGTGCAAACAGCTCCTCCAACCCAGACCTAGTGTCTATTCTCTAAAGAGACAACACAGTTAATACTAGTTATTCGATGAACGCTACAAATAATTCTAAGGTATTCTGGTATTTTGAATACCAGAGGTGCTGGGTTCGATTCCCGCCCGGGGAGGAATTTTTTGTGTAGTAGCGTTCATCAATTTCCTTATGCTATTAATCTGTTGTCAATATTTGCCTTTTGATAAGTCTTAATTCAGGTATTGTCAACATTAGTTAGGAATTAGTATTCAATATCATGGTCAAACTGTCATGATTTAACAGCAGTTAATTGAAATTACAATTACGTACCAATGAATAATTAACAAATAAGTTGGAAACACTATAAATGAAACTTTAACGTAAAAGATGGTCATCCCATCCTCTGGTCTAACCTGCCCGGAATCGTTCCTCATTCATAAGAAGTTGAGAGTGGCATTAGGTGCATCGAAATTTCAAACACACATTTTAATCTGTTGTCATTATACATTACAAATAAATTCACATTAATGAAATCTCGTTCAATAATTAATATGATGTTTAATTCATATATGAAATAAGTTCTAGTATTGCAGCTATCATTAGTATAATCAGGGCATTCATCATAAGTTTTTATAGTCAAAATCATTACGGGGAAGTTAATGAAACTGTTGAACTACTGTATAACATAAATAAGATGAATATAAAAATATTTAAAGATCCAACACATCCAAATCCTTTTAATCTAACACGAAAAATAATAATTGATTGAAAGTTGTATTTGATGAAAGAATTTGAAGGTGAATAATTGATCTGCTTTTAATTGAAGGTTACCTTCTAGATAATAAATGCCAGTAGGCTACATTGGAGAACAATAATTCTATTGTGATAGGTTTAATAATGAACTCTCAACTTATAATAGGCTTTAATTCAAGGTATTTATAGACCTATTTAATTTTCACAAAAAAATATCGTCTTTTGTCGATTCACAATCAATCGATCGATTCAAAGGAGAATAAAAACGTTTCCACTTTCCGGGCTGATATATTTTAGCACTATTAAATAAGTAAAAAATATTCCTTCAATCATTTTAAAATATTACCCCAATATTAAAACCCTTTTTCGAGTTTAAACTGATTTTGGAATTGAAAATCGTCATTTCAGGCCGTATTGCTAATGAAATGATATGTTACTTTTCTACAATTATCTATTCTATTTTTAAATTACTAGACTTTTATTGGTTTTTTCCCAATTTGCCTGACCTATCATCTCTGATATGGTATTATTCTAAAACAATACTGTGCGTCTGTGCGACTATATTCTTAACGCTGATTAATAATTAAATTTTTTTGTGATGAGGATTTTGTAGAATATGCATGAATAAGCAGTGTTGAGTTTTTAGAGTTCAATTTTAGTTTTCAATGATCAAAATAATTTCCACATGTAAATAAATTTATAAATTTATGATTCACATTGAAAAATATTGAAGAAGATGAATAATATAAATTGCTTCTAATTTGAGCTTATAGTGCTAACAAAGCTGAATAGAAGTATTCAGGAAATTTTCTAGGCTGTTGACAATAAAAATCAATTTATATAATCTTATTATTCATCAGCCTATTTATTTCGTCATGGAGGGATAATAAATTTCAGTCTAGTCAGGTATTTCATGCAATACTATAATATCAATTATTTTGATAACTGAAAGACTTTTACATGAATGATTGGATTTATACATGATAGCATATTTAGCATTATAATCATTAAAAAATCTGCTAAACCAACCAGTAATGCATTGAGAGTCATTAATATAACAATTATTATCATTTTCAAGTCGAGATAAATTGAAAAATAAAATTAATAAAAAATTATTTTACATTAATAAATTATCAATAATAGATCAATTAGGCCTATATCATGTAAAAATAAAGCAATATTTTTAATAACAGAATGAAACAATGGGCCTCAGGCTACACTTCATCAATGCTATCTAAATCCAGTCATTAAATTCCTCTCATTACCATCAGCCTATTTATTCCGTCATGGAGGGAATAAATGGGCTGATAGATAAGTAAGCAAACACAAGTCTGAGGCTCTTGAGGGGATCATCCCCAGAGAAAAATTGTTGTGTCTTTATGATGGGTAACAGAACTGTTGCATGAAATATGATAAAACATACATTTTAATATAATTGACATTGTAGTAATAGCATATAAAATATTCTTTGAAATATAATGTTTTTTTACTCTTAGCCTACCTAGGTACTGTCTATTGCTATAATCTATTTTAACAAGTCTTTCAGAAACGCACACTTTATCTATTCAGTTTAACTAGTTGCACGACTACATGCATATCTTCATTTTTGTCTATAGTTTTATATAATGTTTTCTATTCAAAGAAACAAATTTGATTATTACTTTATTACCTGAGACCAGATTCCTAAGTTGGTTAACAGCATCCTCACGCTCCATTGTACTGGTGACTTATTGTAGCACTAATATTGTATTACCAACTCGTAGTAAGATCAGCACAATGCTTTACGTCATTAATGAACTCAAACACTGGCAGTGGCCCATGAATGAAAATATTCAGATAAAAATCTTAGCAGTTATCAGACAGCATCCAAGTTCCAAGTACAGAACCGAGCCGGTCTTCAGTGTACTGTGCGCTACTTTGACTCTTATCAGAATTTTTTTTCTTCAAATAGGTCTCGCCCCCTTGCTCCATTTAAGTGCAATGTTATTATTCTTCTCTGTTATTGAGTTCAGCAAATCTAGATTCGGAACATAGCATTATTGAATTTTTGGGTCAAAGTGACATGGTTTCATAGTTGAAACTGGTCTATTTTCTATATTATCGGTAGCAATGGACTATGAAAAATAACAGAACGTTCTTATCAGAGTGGCATTATTAATAAAATTATTATTGATTAGTAGCCTATTTTTTCAATAATCTTACAACATTTAAATACTAAGAATCTATAAATTGACTCCATTTATAGCGATAAGTTTACTTATATAGAAGCTGTAGCTTGCTAGTGCTCAAACAGTGGGTCAACATGATTATGATTATTGTAACTTGAAAAAATGATTGTGTAGATTAAATGACTTAATTTTAGAAAAAATTAATGTGACTCAAGGGATCCAATATTGTGATGTGATTTTTAAATGCCTATACAGCTCTTTACCCTGTCTATCAGGAATCTGAATAATATATTATTAAATATTTTAAAAGAAAATATCGATATTTCTAGCAAAATATATTAAGATGAATAATATTGCAGACGAAAACAAATTTATTTATAAATTTGAAGTATATGTTTAATGTTCGATGTAGTAGCCTAGTGAAAATTTTTTACTAGGTTGAGAGCTCCATAGACAGCACTTGAATAATAATACAAGAAGTTAATTGTATTGAAGTACTGCGTAACTAAAAGATAGCTCAGTTGTGCCATAGGAAGCAATTCAAGTTTCCATGAATATATAGGCCTACCGTAATCAATCTGGTTGATTGTTACTATATTAAATATTATTATTACTATATGTTATTACTAACATGTTACTATACAAATAAATTTTGTTATTTGAATTTTTATGGGGGCTCAAAATCAGTTTCTCTAAACATGTGATTTTCCCAAAAATAAGATCATTTCCTTCTCTTGATTTTATCCTATGAACATTCTTGCATTTGGATTGCATTATCCTGATAATTATTGACAAACTTGGATTTTTCGAGATCAACAGTCATATTTTTTATAATTATTCGACAGATTTAAAAAAAATAAATAAATAACAGTAATGTACGAGTTGTAGATTAGTATAGTAGTAGGTTTCTATTCAATTATATACTAGAGCATAAAAGTGTTCGTGTGCCAGAAACAATTAAGCTATTATTAAATAATTAGGTCAAATAATCAGTCTTATTGGCTCAATGTTCATCAGCTATATTACTCAATTGACAAGATAGAACAATATATTATCGACTTGAGAATGGTATTTCATTTAATTATCATGAACTTTTACTCTATAAAATCTATTTAATTAATTATTAGTGATGAAACAGCCATAAATCATAAAATATTGAAATAGCTTCAATTGGAATATTTAAGAGATAATTCATTATTCTGAGAAATCATGGAAACCATTTCCCAAAAAAACAAATGTCCAAATTGTAATATTTAATTATTGTATTCATCTATTGCGAATATAGTTATTTGTGTACCTAGTGAGCAAAGTAGCACTTTACTGTACCAAAGGAAAAGTTTACGCACGAGCTGTAGACAAGTGCGCAATAGCTTGTTGAGTGCAGCAAAGATACTTTGTGCACGTATTACACATAGAATTTTTCCTACAGTTATCATTAAATGTAAAGCGTGGGTAATTGGGGGTAAAAGCCCTGATTAATAGGCCCTATTTAAGGGTTCATTGTGTAAAACTCTATGTATTAGATAGGGGCGTTCATACAGGGAAATCACATTATTATTCGTGAACTACAAATCTGGGATATAATTATTATGAAAGTGGGGTTTGAAATTCTGATCTCCTCAAGGGGAATCAGAATCACTAGCGCTCAAGTGAGAGACAGAGGAACAACTTGTCGGGATTGAAGATGGGTTAACATTGAATCAAATGTAAAAATGTCGGTTTTCAAACCCATCGTATTTGATAAATATTCAGCCAAAATATTCCAGTAACTTATAAAATCAAAGCTAGAATGTTCAAGAACACTTCAGTTGCCTTTTTAAGAGAGAAAACAAAGATAATTTTAATTTGACCTCTTTCCAAAGCATTCCTTTCCAAAAAGAGTAAGAGAGGTACTGATATAAAATATAATATTGAACGTGAATAGATGAAATATAGAAAATATAAGATGTAAATATAATATTGTGATTGAATTAAATATTATTTGTGTAAAATAGTTGATGTCTCTGGAATAATAATGTCTTTTTACTCCTGACATTGATTGTTGCACATATAATATTGAACGTAAATAGATGAATCATGGAAAATATAAGATATAAATATAATGTTGTAATTGAATTAAATATTATTTGTGTGAAATAATTTATGTCTCTGGAATAATAATGTTTATTATACAAACCAGAGACCTGACATCTGAGGGACTGGAAGTAAGAGAAATAAGGGGTGTACGCTGACTTTAGTTTCCGGACTGACTTTTAGCGGTGTATTTGAAAACATCGTAAATTTATAATAATTACCTCCTATTCTGATTGAATAGCTGATGGTTCAAAAGCTTTATTCACCATACTGATGGTTACATCATAGCAGAAGTTCAAACTTCAAAAACCTAACCTAGCAAGAAGAGTCTAGCAACAAGATGACGAAAATTCTGATAAAAGTACTTTAATCCAACTGATACATTCATTAAAACACCTTGAAACCACTAAATAATAGATAGCAATAACGTATTGATGATACATTAATGATTTAATTGAATTCTATCCTAAAATCGTGTTTTGTTCCTATCTCACAATGTTAAAATCCCGACAAGTTGTTCACTCTCTCTCACCTAGAGCGCGCTGATCAGGTCTAGGAGCTACTCCCCTATACCTACACTTGCAGATTTTCTGTAGCTACCCTTTAAAAAAATTCAGATGGGGAGTGGGGTGATTATTATTATTGTCTTCTTTTTCATTTATTATTCAATATTACTTGAATATTTATTGATATTGGTGAATGGTAAATATATAGCCCTTTAATAGGCCTTATTTAAGGATTTGCGTTTTAAAACACTGCATATTAGAGAGGGGCATTCACACAGGGAAATTGCATATAATTCATGAACTACAAATCTTAAATAAATATATGGACTGAGGTTCAAAATTCAAAAGTTCGAAATTTCTCAAGGGGATCACCCTACACATGCAGATTTTCTGAAGCAAGGAACCCTTCAAAAAAAAATTTCTGTAGAGTGGGATTGATTATTATTAATATTACTTGACCATTTATTGATATTGGTGAATAGAGACCCTATGTATAGTAATTGTGTAATTGATTTACAAAAGGCTGAGCTCGAACATACATCAAAACTATTCTATTTTGGGCATCGACAGTCTGCGGACGGATCCAGTCATTTTCCCAAGCTATTGGTTGCCATTATTGTCGTCGTCTCAAATAGTCGCGGTCAGGGGGCTGTCATAGACGGAGTGGAAATATTGTATCTTCCCCATGTTAAAAAGGGGTGTAGGCTGAGTCTCTAGTTTCCGGCTGAGTCTCTAGTTTCCGGACGGAGTTTTGGCGCTGTATTTGAATTCAGAGCTTTTTAGGTTAAGTTTCATTTTCATGACTTTTAAAAGTTAAAATATAAAATTTTTGTTGATTCTTTGTTTTTAGGTTGGTCTAGTGATTCTTACTACAGGTTAGAATGGTTATTCATCAATTCACCAATAATGGTTAACTTCTAATATCGTTACGCGTGTATCAAGCGTTGGTGTTATTCTTCAATATCATTGATCGAATATCGTTATGCGTGTAGCAAGCTTTTGGACCATCCCTATTTAATCAGAATCAGTTGTTAGTATTATCAATTTACGATGTTTTCAAATACACCGCTAAAAGTCCGTCCGGAAACTAAAGTCATCCTACACCCCTTATTTTTCTTACTTCCAGTCCCTCAGATGTCAGGTCCCTGGTCGCGGTTCTGTGTTTTTGTAAACTGTGGAATTTACAAGATTCCTGAGAAAAAATTGAAATATTTCAAATAATTTATGACATTTTTGCTGTAACAATCCTCCACTTCTGAATAAGTTGGATGGCATTGAGCAGGAGACAAAATTTAATATTGAAAAAAATTGAAATATGATCAAAATCAAAACAGCTGATGCTATCAAGGCTGTGTGGAGGAGTGTGTGGTTTGTTTTCTGTATTTCTATAAATTTTCTGCAATCAGAAAAATAATGAAATTCCATTTGTAATAATATTATCAACGGATAATTTCGACCATTTAAAGCGGATAATTTATTCCGTTGTTTTGTGAAGTGTTTGTGATCCTATTATGGCTTTCAAAAAAGATTTCAGACTTCTTTTGAAACCATACTACTACATCAACTTAATTTTGAGTTTTTCTTATCTAGTCGCTAAAAAATGTCCACCTTTGTGTACCTATTTGCATCCTATGAGTGATACACAATGTGAACTGGATACAGTAAGTAATTTATAATAAATTTTATTTATTCTACCCGCCTATAAAACTTGCATAAATAATCTAACCTATAAAAGCATTGAGTTCAACAACTTTTCAAGTTTTCATTCTAACTTAGTAAGAAATGAAAGTAAACAATTATCCAGGGATACCGGATACCTATTGATATGTGATCATGTTGATTCAATAATCGTTTGGTTTAAGGTACACTCCTGACATGCTTTCTGAGAGAAACCTTGAGATCAGTGAGTTGTTTGTACCTATATGAATATTGAAACCTCTCTACACCATGATGTGCTTCAATGATACAATGGAAATTTCTACAAAAAATAAAAGAGATGAGAAATTTTACTTGAAAGTTTAGTATGGTAGTTTAGGAGGTAGGCCATTTACATCTTCCAATCAATCTAAAAAGAGTTTTCTGTATGCCTATTTGCTGGCATAACTTATGCCACCCTGACACAGTGATTAGTGACTAAGGAATTAGAGAAAATCCCAAACATATAGAAGTGTTTGAGCCACAGACCTATAATGAGCACTGGCAAATCTTCCTTAATATAGGCTACTAATCTTTCCCATCTCAGACCACAGACAAGGTCTGTTTAGCCTATTTAGTTCACCTGTAGTTAGTGCTCGAACCTAATTTACTAACCCTCCCGCATTTTGCCAGCGACTCCCGCAACGGAGCGGAATACTCTCGCATAATGTGACAGATCACTTAACTGACTTACTTGTTACTTTAGTAAGTAAGTAAAAAGACGATCACACATAAGATTTATAGCATGGTGCGCTTTGCTATTGATGTCTGGTGTGTCTGCCTCTTCCTATATTACAGGCCTTCTAATTTTTTCATGAAACAGGCCCCAGGTTAAATCTAGAACACTAGATTCTTTCTCTATAATTTACTACTTGGAAGCCAATAATTATTTATATTTGCAATTTATTGCAGGTTTATCAAGATAAGGCAGCCTGAGAAGTTAGAATATGAAATGGAAATATGTTTTAATGTTTTGTTCTCAATATTATGTCATGAGCTTACTCCTCTCTAATTCTGTTGTTGAATGTGTTGTCAATTTAAAATAAATTATGATAATTGAAGTGTAGCCTACAAACTAACTTTAAAATTCCGTTTTTTTCAGAGAGAATCGGAAATATTATTTTTTCTAATGATTGTGGTGATGATACGAACTCGAAAGGCTGGAAGTGTCACAATGATCAGTTACTTGTCGAGCAGTTTCATGTACACTAAAGTAGCCAACCTTATTCTGTGGTTCTACGCTGATGTGCGATTTGGCTTAGTCTTTGCAGCCATATTCATCCGTAAGTTTACAAGCAGTATAATTATATCAGTTCCATGAACTTGAATTATCCAATCATCAATAATTTTTACAATTGAATGCATTCACATACCAATGAAATAAGGTAAATCGCAGTTTAGAATGAAGGTTAATGATTAAATAGAAGTATATACAGTACTATAGTATATAAGGTACTACTAGTAAATATACTAAGGTATTAGTAGGCCTATATACTCTACTATACTAGTATATACTACTAGCCCCAGCCCACAGGTAAGGTAAACAACAGATCCTTCCATGTAGATTGGTAGTCCTTTATCTGTGCTAAAGATTTGTCCATAAATGTAGATAACTTGCAGCATGTTACAGATTTGTCATGAAAACTGTCAACATTTGCGAAAGACCTGGAAATCTATGAATACCACTAGACCTGGCCCTGTTTCATAAAACTTGAAAGTATAGAAATACATCAGAATTGCAAACTCAAGAGACTGATCAGCCGTGGTACTCATAGTAAACGTTTTTCAAGTTTTATTCAATATTTGTGCTTATCAAATATTCAGAATTGAAAATTTTCCAATTGTTTATCGTTAATTGGGCTTGCCTTTGAACCTTTTCAAATTTAAAATCGATAATTCACTTGTAGCTTTTTCTAGTGTAAATTATAGGCTCATACTGACGCAAACATCTTTGCACTTTTAGTGTAAGACCGCCATTTTTCTGTTCTACAAGATTCTAAAACCAGGCCCTAGTAATTAGTTTCAGCCGGATCACACCGAAGCGTAGCTCTGGTACTTCTTGGCAGACTGGGACGGAGCTCATCACAGCCTTTTCTGGAACAATAATTACAATGCTTTGTAAAATAATTTCCAACGGGCTTTCAAAAAAGCCCTGCACTAGACGCAATTATGGTTACGGCTGGGATCGATCCGAGTCACCGGAGCTGTAGTAATTGAGCTGGAAAAAACTCAGCATGTGACAAATGAGTTCAAAACCTCCTGCAATCAGAATACGTCATTATCTTGGAATAAGACCATCTAGCCAACAATCTGCATCCCAACTCTCTAACCAACACAAAATAAACAAAAAAGTATAGACATAAATGGATGATTTCCTAGTTAGCATTTATCCTTTTTATTAGTATTTTTACCGGTATTTTATAATTGTTTACACTGCTGTCGGCTGTTATTTGTAGTGGTTGGTCTACTGCTGCCGGAGCCGACCTACTGTGGCCCAGAGAACTTGGTCTACTTCCGGACAGCAGCCGGCCTGGACGAGGAGCTGGCAAGGGACAAGCGAGTCGTCTGGCTGGTCACCTTCTACACGGCTTGGAATCCAGCCTGCGCCAACTTTGCTCCCGTTTTCGCTCAGCTGTCTTCAGAGTAAGTCTCTTCACACGCTAGCTATCCGTAAAGCTGAGGCCGTACTGCTCGATGGTAGATGGTAGACTTGAGTTGTAATTTTGACAAATCCGCATGCCTCTTGTATAGGTGGTCGATGGATGATAATGATATATCTATAGCTCATACAACTTTATTTATTTAGCTCATTATTTATTTATTTATCGTATGGCTTTTAATAGTGGGGAGTCACGAGTAGAGTTGTTCCACTTCACCAACATAACCAATTATCCCTTGATAGTTGATTTTTTAATAAATAAATACTAGTAATAGTGAAACAAGTAAATAATATTAACTAATTAAGAAGTCATCATTTCTCTTCCCATAACCCACGCGCAAGCTAAGAGCTTATGTGGGCATCAACACAGCAAAAAAGTACTAGTAAAACAAGTAAGTAATATGAACTATAATCTGATTAATTTAATTTTACGCTTTGCATTAGATAGATAGAGAGATATTATTTCTTGACGTTGCTGATGACCGTAGAGTACGATGGCGAACAAATAATCTCTCTATCTATCTAATGCTAAGCGTCAAATTAAATGAATCTGATTATACATGTATCCGAATGTAAACGATCGTTGCTTTGATTTGAACGTTTCAGGTACGGTTTGGACAATTTGAAGTTCGGCAAAATAGACGTGGGCAGGTATCCGGACGCGGCCACCAAGTACCAGGTGAGTGACTCGTCGATGAGTCGTCAGCTGCCGTCCGTGCTGCTCTTTCGCGACGGCAAGGAAGTGCTCCGGCGACCGGCGCCCGACTCCAAAGGCAAACTGCAGCGGTTCTTCTTCTCTGAGGTAGGCTACTCAACTCCATTCATTCTGGCTAAGATTGCTTGGATTTTGTGGAATTTAATTAATTTATTTTCATTACATATTAATGTTCACAGTTATCCAAAAACAGCTTTATTTACACAAGTGATTGTACAAATAATTTTTTAATTTTCAATTAGTAGATTGACTGTTCCTCAGTCTGGTAATATGTCCAAAAAACCCTAAAGCCTGGTTTTAATTAGTAAATTTAGTGGTAGAGTTCCCTGGGCTAGTACTAACTATCGTGTGAACTCTCCCAATGAAAACGTTCATAGTAGAGTAGAGTGATGGTAGAGTACTTGTTTTTGGTAGAGTACTTGTTTTTGGTAGAGCAGAGTGGGATAGTACTCTACCACTTGCCTTCCCCCACCACCGCTTCTCACTCTACTCTACCACCACTATCCTAATGAAAACAGTCTTGAGCTAGTAGAGTAGAGTCTGCTAGTAGAGTAGAGTCATTTTAAGGTTAGATCTGTTCACTAGACAACACACTTTACCTACTATTCTCAATTGTAGTGAAAACAGCTACTCGACCAAGTAAGTAGAGTAGAGTTAGTATGCTAGTTACTCTACCACTAACTCTACTAATGAAAACCAGGCTTATGTGATTGAGAAACAATTCAACTTGCTAGTAAAACCTGTCTAAGGCGGACCCTGTGTAAGACGGAAACCTGTTAAAACGGAATGTTTTTCTGGTCCCAAGGAATTCTATATAAAGGTAGAAGTACCTCTGTAAGCCGGAAACCTGCTAAAAAGGAAAGCTTTTTCTAGTCCGACCGAGTTCCATCTTAGACAGGTTTTACTGTAGTAAGATGCTACTACTTGAACCTGCTTTGATTTTTAAATTTCTAAAGGAACCCTTATCTTTCAAATTCAGATCTATTCATAAGCTTTTTTCCCAAGCTATTTATCAAATCATGAAACACTTTGAACTTTTTTCCACACTACTTTGCAGTCTAACTTTGAAAAGTAATAAAGATTTATCACTTACTTGAGTGGAGCGCTTTCGGATATTCAACCATCTTCAACACTGAAGATCTTCAACACTTTTATCACCTATAAAAGTTAAACTGCAAAGTCGTGTGAAAAAGTTCAAAGTGTTTCATTAGAATACAGTTCGTCATGGAAAGCAAAATTGAAGACTATCAAATCATCGTATGGTAATAATAATTATTGATTATCAAATGATATGGATTAGTGTGTAGTAGATTGACTGTTCATCAGTCTGATGATGTCCAACAATCCCTATGGATATGAATCGACCAGATTAAGAATGTTCGTCAGTCTGATGATGTTCGACAATCCGTATGTTCACACTTGGTCGATTGTATGTGCGACTGAAGGATGCTGCATATGCTTAAGCATTGGCCGCATGCTGTGCAGCACATAACAAACGACCAGTTTTGGACATTGGGATTAGGACGAAACGATCGTAACTACAAGATGAGTTGAATGGGCTTTTTTAAAGTTTTAAAAATTAGTTTAATATGGATTAGATTAGATTTATTCACTTTATTCATGTCTTCAAAGATATATCTTCAATTCTAGATGTGATAGTAGAAAATATATGTAAGAATTCAATAAATTGTATAATTCTAGATAGATGCATAGCTCAACAAAACTGTCCCTAGGCTTGCTCATATCTTCATTGAGTGTTGAAGTTCGCTATAATTGGGATAGGCCAGTTTGTGTATTATAATCTTCATTACTTTTGATTCTCTCGCTGCTTTCGTTACAAGTCTAACATTCGGATCTTCTCAGTTTTTATTTCATTTGTATTTCATTAATTTTATACTTGTATTTATTACTCCTTATCATGCTTTTCAGGACAACGTGAAGGCTGCATTTGATCTCAATAACCTGTACGCCGAGTGCAAGAAGAACCCTCTGAAGAAGAAAGGTGCTTTAAAAGAAGAAGAAAAGAAAGTGCAGTGAGGGAGGTCCTTTTTACAAATGGTTAGAACTCTCAACCTGTAATGCCCCTTTGTTCTCGCCTAGGATAAGTAGAACAAATATGCATTTAATGTGTTCATTTTATTAGTTATTTTGCTTGACCGCTGTAAGCTTCATTCTAGTTGAAAAGTATCGCCGTCCCATAATCTCGAGCGGTTTGTTGAATTTTGAGGTAAATTTTAATTTAGGCTGTGTAGATGTTCTAAAAAGTCAATTTTGAATATGTCTGAAGCAAGGGTGTTGAACTCATTGACCTCTTCTTATTAGATAAATTGTTGTGCATTTAAGGCTAGGCGTACACCGGTTAGTCAAGACAAGACGAGATTAGACACGTTTAGTCACAGTAATTCACATAGTTGCTTATGAAGCAGTACACACCGATGCAATGACTAATCGGTGTGTGTTGCTTCATAAGCAACTATGTGAATAACTGTGACTAAACGTGACTAATCTCGTCTTGTCTTGTCTTGACTAACCGGTGTACGCCTAGCTTAAGATGTTCAAACTATTTGTTGTCAGATGAAGTATATTTTAGAATGCGTTGAGTACCATTCACTTTATTTTCCTTAAATATTCTCAGCAGTCTTGAAGTGTATTGAAATTTTATTTGAACCAAATTCCTACATTCGAAGTGTAACTACTTTTCCAAAAACATTAAATTGATTCTATTTATTGAATGAAAGGATTACAATGTTGAATCTTGGAAGACTTTTTGTAGTAATGTTGATGATGCTAACTCGAAGCACGATCCTCAGCATCCCTAAAAATCTTCTTATCTCATCAATGCAGATATCCTGCTGAAGTAACTGAAATCATTTAACCAAATACATAGAGTATTTTCCAAAGGTTGTTTTAAACTAAGAATTTCATCTAACTAGTCAAGCGGTCCTTTTTTAGTATGCTATATCTGGCAGAATTTTTTATAGAACGGATAGTATTGATAGAGTTATTTATTAAACTCGCACATTGTGAAGTAGCGTTAGAAAGTTTGAATACAGGTATCACTGATTATTTGAGTATTTTAAACGTATATTAATTTGTTATTGACTTTGAAAACAACAGTTAGAAGAGATACTATTGATTGAAATAATTGTTTTTTCAGTATGCATTCGACCAAAACACATTTCTGTAATAGTTTTGGATTCAAGGAGCATAACTTTGCTAGTAGAATTAAAAATAAACAAGCTCTCAAATTTCAATTTGAAAATCTATAATGTGATTTAATAAAACTAAGGTAACGCAGATCATACTGAGTCAAATTACAGAAAATGCACCATATTAGGCTCTAAATGCTATAAGATATGTATAAGTTCTAGTCTAGGTGGAGGCTCACTCTCTTGTAATGAACTGTTTGTAACAAAGAAATCTTGCTCTTGTTTTCTCTATGACATGCATCTAAAAATTTTAAAATGGAATCATTAACTTATCTCAGTCATTATTGAGGTATCAACTTCATTCTCAATTTTGAGATTGACTTGAAGCTCAGAGCTTTAATATTATCAGTATTATTCTATTTCATGTTGACAAATTCTATCTTTTTTATTTTAAACCTGATGAAAAGTCCATGTCAAATATATCAAATTACATTCAAGTTGAAACATGTAATAGTATCTATGTAATTTATTGCTTTTTGATGTACGAACCAGTCTTGTACATAAATTCACCAGCTCTCATTATTGTTTTTAGAGTTATGTTCATGTCATTCTCGAATAGTTATATTGTTGATCAATAAAAACGTTGTAGTGTAAGAAAATTTCGTATGATGAATTTGTTCAAATTCCATCCAATTATATTTTATCATGGTATTGTAAAGACTCATCCACGTCTAGAGACAGACATCGACCGACACGTAACGTACCAGACTGACAAGGTATTCTCCAATGCAATTTGAATGGGCGCATTCACATCAGCAATCGATCTCACGGACACGGACCGTCACCGACCGATTTAGGTGTGAGTATAGCAGGATTCTTTTAACTTGTCAGAGAACAGCTGATTTAACGTTAGTAAACGAGCGTACATCAATCAGCTGTTTTCTGACAATTTAAAAGAATCCTGCTATACACTCATTCAAGCTAGATTGAAGAATACTTTGTTGGTCTACATGAAACCCTTAACGTGTCGTTCGATGTGAATGAGGCTCAATTATAATAATAATAATTATATTTTGTAATATAATAATATTTACTGTAATGGAAACAGTAAATCTGATTTAACGTTAGTAAACGAGCGTACACCAATCAGCTGTTTCTGACAAGTTAAAAGAATCCTGCAATACATATGTTTATATTTAGCGTGTCGCCACCCTACCTCAGTGGGCGCTTGGACTTATGAAAACACCAATATACAGTCACTAATTCATTAAACAAATTCATGTCCGCAATTACATCAATATTCAAGTTCTTCAGCTTGAGAGATACATAGTTAGTGAATTAAATATTACAAACATTTGCTCAAGTTTCTGGCTAATTTGTGCCATCATTCTTGAAACAAATAGAAATAAGATTCGAAGTTATTTTAAAATGCCTCCATGCAGTACTCTCCTTAGTATTCTGATGCTGTATAGTTTACACAATATTAAAAAATTAGTAAATTCTTATTTTTTCTCATATCTAACCGTTACTGACTTTTTTGAATTAATGGTGATTGCCATTGATTGTTGAGCTTAGAAAGGGTAGTAGTTTGAAGATTGAAATGAAAATTGTGAAATACTGTAAATGTTTGTACAAAATATCTGTTTGACATACATTTCATCTATCAATTTCGAAAGTGCAATGAAGTAAGACTGTTGTTCTTGACAACTGCGCAGTAGAATACAAATTTTAAACAGCATACTCATTCAGCAAAATGATGTTTTTGCACAAAGAATTTTCCCACAAGAAGAAAATTACTGTTCATTAAGAGAGAACAGAACGAAAGCCTGGATGCAGCAACAATAACAACAGAAAAAATGTGTGGGAAATCTTCAACCTCATACTATTGTTCAATGCACTGTTCATTAAATTCTAGAAGTGAATGGAAGGACTTGGCAAGAAGAAGAGCCTGCCAAGTCTGGTAGCCAAATATGTCGAATTTATTTGCGTGATCACCCTTTGCTAATGGTGGAATAACTCCAAGAAAATTCAATTATTAACTTGACTTGCATCCAATGTATTGAGGTTAATTCTGCTTGAACTAATTTCAAGAAAAATTATCTATATTAAAAGAGTTTGGTGCCCGTGTAGAGTAGATTTTGGAAAGTTCGTGGAGAAGTTTGAGTGGACCGATTTTGATGCGGTTTGCGCCAAAAGAAAGATGAAAATAGAATTTCTGCAGGCTCAATTTGTTTTTCAAAAATAATCATTTTAAATGGGAGAAAAATAATGAAAACCAAAAATAGGTACCTGTGGCGCTATCTGTTGGTATTAAAATATACCAAGTTATTAAATGTACTGAGCTAAAAGTAGTACAGTGACTATTAATAGTAATCTGTACAAGGTAGGATTTCATTGGTATGACTGAGCTGCTTTCAACTGAAGATAGTCAAAATAGCAACTATTTAAAACTAGGAATTTCATTCCATTGAGCGGCGCTTTGCGGCGCACGGGGTGAACTCGTATAGTATTATTCTGTTGATTTGTACTGAAATACGTTTCGATCTTCATCTATGATTGTCAACTGAATAGCTTGGATTTGAGGGTGGTGATTTGTCAGACATCACCTAGAGAAAACGAAGTTTTATCATTCTTCAAACGACCATTCCGAAAGATTTTTGCCAGGCATCTTTGATTGTTTCACTGCAAATAATGGACAGAAAGTTGTAACAAAGGATTAGTAAATTATAAAAAGATGTGAAGTGAAAATATTTGGCAGTGTTCTCAACTTGAAATGCAGCACTAACAACATTCTTTCCAACTTTTATTCAGTTTGTTCTACTCCTAGAGATTATGAATTGTTATTACAAAAAATAACTTACTCAATAACACTACATTACTCCACAACAACTCTACAACCATACTATTTTAGTCTTCAAGGCAATCTGAAATCAATCTCAAGTTCTTCAAGCATAGAAAATTGCCGATTTTATTCAGTGTAAAGAAGTCTAGTTTTGATTACTGTATATTATAGAGATTTGGGGTGCAACAAAAATAACTAACACAGGAGTTTCTAGTATGCTTATCAGGCTGCTCTGTAATTCTATAATGATAAGACTTATAATTATAATAAATGTTGTTTGTGTAGTACAACGGAGCTATCTCTTCAAATAATGAAACCAAATCACTGGCCATGGGAACAGGAGCACTTCCTGCATGAATGATGCGCTCATTCAGTTGTTCCCACAGCATTCTTATAATCGCTGCTTCTATCAAAGCAAAGAATCATCATCCGTTCTCCATTATTTCTGTCTCTCCGCCATTTTTCTTCTTCAAATAATGAAGCAAAAGCTATGGTCAAGCACCAGCACCGAACACCTCATAAAGTCTACATCAAGTATCAAAAAAGTTCAAGTTTGAAGTGAACAACTTGTAAAATTTAGCAGGAAAAATCTGAATATATTCTTGTTGAAAGCCAGGATCTGGCCACCAGGTAATCAGCTTATGATTGACTAAATAAAGAATTGATTGCCTTGGAGGCAAGTAACGAAAAGATTATGAAATGAGAATGTGAAATAAATCATTATAAAATTTTATCAAGTTTTCTCTCTCATTATAGAGGTAACTTCAAGTTGATGGCAAAATTTGCTCTCAAAATTGATTTACTGAGTATCAATTTAAACTTGAAAAAATGTATTGATAAAAATTTTAAAGAGTTACTATTGAGATTGAAGAACTGTTCTATAATAATTAAAATGAAAACACAAGGATATTGCCAATTGTACTATTTTATTTATCCATGGTCCTTGAACCACAAATAAATAGTAAAATTGACAAAATCCTTGTGTTTTCATTCCAATTATTATTTTTATTGATAATTTATATTTGAATGATTGACATTGAAAAATTCAATAACAAAATTATAAATTGATAAGATTTGGTATGTAAAATTTAGTTGGGTAAGAATAAAATGAAATAGCTGTTTTGCATTATAGCTGGCGGAAATTTAAAACAGCTCTTAGCAAGAACCCTAGCTTTCTCTTTTGATAGTTTAGAAGTATAAATTTGTAATTTTTATAGGCAAAAAATTTAGTCGATCCTATTATTGTGTTTTAAAAGAGTAAAAGCAATGATACTAGTTAAAAGACATCTTGAGATTTTAAAAATTGAAAAATCATTATCCGTATTGATTATACAATGTTCAACGTTTAATTCTTTCCCTTGAATGATTTGAGTCAATTTATAGAAACTGTTCGATTTGTTGATACACCAAAGTGATTTATATGTAATCAAGAATGGTCCATTTTTTATAATCATAATTTTTTTATGAATAACACTTCTTTGAAATTGTGTTATTTATTTACAGGTAGTCTACGGTTCCTAACTTTCTTATTCATTCATGTATGCTGCACAACACAGGTCTGGTAATAATTCGTAAAGTCCTGGAAAAATCCATCCATCAACCAACATTTAAAAAATCACCAGTTTCCATTTATATTGGTACCGGTAATACTTGAATAGTGATTCTATAAAAAATTGGTCAAAATTTACAGCTAGGTGTTCTTTAGTTCTTAAACTGGATTAATTGCTTGCTTTTAGCGATGATTGGATGAGTTTTTTTTTTTTTGAAAAATTGGCCTCAGACTTTAAAATGCCCAAAATGTAAAAAATATCCACAGTTTTAGAAGGAACTCATTTTGCTTCTGTTATTTTGTGATTCCGACCCTGGTTCCAAAATACTCAATCAGCCTATTAGCTCAGGTTGCGAGTGGTAAATTGAGATGCATTGAGAATGGATAGAGAGGGTAGATAATAATCGTCCAAATGATAGACGAAGATAGAAGTTATGAGAAGCCATGCTTAGCTTGCCCCAGCTCCCAGCACAGAAAGTAGCAAGCGCTGTAGAAAGGGATGGAGAATGCTAATGTTAGTGGAGGGGTAGTGTCTCTCTCCAACAGTGTGGCTATGTGTGGGAAATTTTGTGAATGATGTGAATCACTTTGTTGCTAGCATTCATCGGAAACGTTGCTTTCGTCAAGTTTCGCGGTGAGAATCGCGATAATAACCTTGTACATGACAAGTTTATTAAAAACAATAGATTCAAGTGTGAAATTTGTCAATTAATTTTGTAAAATAATTCATGTTACTTAAATATTCACCCCTTGTAGATCGATGTTTGTTCATCAAGGAAGAATATCTCCGTGATATTGGCAAGACTGTCGGAAAATTCTCCTGGCAAACAGGTGTTTTCGAATTATGTTTTGAAACAGAACTCTACACTGTGCTTGCTGTTTGGGTTAGTTGTGAGTGAATGTACCTGGAAACTTAAATAATTGGGCTATGGTGAGTTGAATTTTATTTTAAATTTACTTAAATAATCAAAAGACATCTACTTTAGTATGCTACTGGTCCTCAACGGTTACAATGTTACCCTAGCTGTTTATAGGTTAGAATACCTCGCTGTGAAGTAAACCTTTAAAAAGTGTTTAAGAATATTGTTTATGACATTCTGGTAATTTTATTTAAGATACTTATAACTCAGTATCTTACTCTCCAACTATGCATTTTGTTTGCTGTATTGAATTATTAGAAAATGCAATTTAGTTTCGGCGTTGTAGATGCTCAATATTGTGACAGGGGTTTCAATTTAGTCAGACGCTTTTGATAACTGTATTATTTTCAAAGTTTTACTGACAGTAATAGTTTATTCTATTTATTCTGTTATTCACACGAACAACCAGAAGTTTCTTGGAATACGTTTCAAGCTGAACAATTTCAGTCGAATAATCACGATGGAAACTAACCTATTTTGTTTGGTGCTCGCTTATCATACTTATAATGTTTACAAACATACCGGCAATATTTCCGTGGGCTTTAGAAGCAGGTCTCCCTCTCAAACGATTTTAACATTCCAGTTTACCATGAGTTTGTTAGTGGATTAGAAATGTTGCTACTTTTAATTTCACAAACAATGTCTCAACTTTCTCTGCTTCCTCAACTTCATGGTTGATAATATACCTACCTTCATTCTCTTTCATCATAGCCATCTTATTGTAAATAGTCTCATTATCAGTGTTGTATCTGTTCAACTGAACCTATTGATTGAGTTTAATCTATTATAAGAATAACAAGTATATTGAAGTGTGGCTACCGGTAGCCAGCTAAAAAAAGGTTAGCAACGCGTTTTTCATTTCCAAACGTTGAACTTTCGAGAGATGTCTATAAGGTTTTTGATTTTCAAACTAAACTTATAATCTCAATCCCCATTTGGCAATAATTTTATGGATGTAACTTATCGTCAATCATCACGCTCTGTAAGTTATATTTTTCTTCAACAAACTAAAATTTATGGACAAAATATTCCATCTCACTTTTTTGGTAATCTACTCATTGGTTATTATTAGAGGAATATAATGAGAAGCAGTACCGGTACAATTCTTGAAGGCACAGAAACTGCTGTGCGGTTACCAGCGGTTGATAAGTTTGTATCTTACAAACTGATCAATGTTTCTAAAGAGTGTAGTGGGTGCTGTCATTCAGAAACTCAACTAAATAAGATCAAAACAATTTGAAAAACAATAGAATATCAAACTTTGATTAGATTTTGCAACAACTTCGAACTAGAGATTAATGTTGATAATTAGATGAATTTATAAACTTTATAACTCTTATAAATAGTGATGTAGATCAGTAATTCTCTACTAATGTAATTTATTAAAATTACGGCCGTATAAATTTAATGTATTTAAATTATATCTTTTAATTGCATAATTTAAAATTCATTCAGAGCTTTCTCTTTCCAATACAGATCAAATGCTATCTGAACTAGATGAACTAGTTCTAGTTTCTCTTAATGTTAGAATTATTTTCCTTTATCAGCAGTCATCAATAAAAAATCTACAAAAATTAACTAGTCAACAATAGACTACGTTTGTCAAAAATATGTATAAAAGTGATTAGAAAAAAATTGAAAACTAAAAGTAAAACTGTAAATGTAGAAAAGTAACAATGAAAACATATAAAGTATAAAAATACTGTTGATAACTCCAATATTCATTTGTTCCTTATGTATAGTAATATATTCATTTAGTCGGCAAAATAAGTTTATTCACGGTGACCAAGTGTGGCAAGTGTGGGGAATGTCAATTTTATTTTATATTTTATAATTTATAGTGTATTTTATAATTTATCCAAACTTCCAAGCTTGATCCTTTTTTCTTAAAGAAAAACCCCCGAAAAATCTGATAAATAACTCATAAATTATATCCTCTTTTTCTTTGTCCTGTAAATCCTCGTTTTTCTCAATTCTCAGTATTAATTCAAATCATCTCGTTCAAAATGAATGCGGGCTACGCATTTGTATCTCATTTTTCAATTAATAGAAATTTTAATCTTTCCATAGCCAAAATAATGGGAGTATTTAAATCTGAATGGGAAATCTATCACTATCAATTGGCTTCTTTCCAAAAATCATTAAAAGTAGTTGTTGAGTTTATGAAGGAATATAGACCTAGTAGGCCTACTGGAGCACTTGATATGGACATTTACTAACAGAGATGGTAAGAACTGTTTGAAATGATAATTATTATTGTCATGCTGAAACATCTATTCTAACAAAAGCTAATTACTGTATATTGTAAATTCACAAAAAATTATTGTTCATGTTCATTTGAATTATTAACTGAATATTTAAGATTAAATTCAAACTCAAAGTTGAAAAATATGTCATACTTTATAATAATTGTGACAGGGAATCTGAATACTGAAAATTAATATTATATTCAATATGGTCATTAAAATTCTGTATTTTCGTAGATTAAATCACATCAAATACTTTATTCACTTTATGTCACAATTCTCATATACATTTTATAAGTTATAAAATTCCTCAACATCTATTGAACAATTCGAGTTGCTTTTTTATCTGTATCAAGAAATGTGTCTTGTACAATCTTGAAGTGTATTGAATATTTTTACCATAATATAGTGTAAAACAATGTGTTGAAACATCACTTTTATTCCAAGCTAGTGGAAAATTCTTCATTTCCATCTTAGAACTCGTTCGTCGATATCTTCTTTTCAATTAAATCGCAATTACGGTACTTGATAATTTTCCACCAGCAATATATAAGTAAAATTGCATTCTTTCCCATCTTCTGCATGCTATAATTAATTTTTTTTAGATTCTGTAATAATGTTATAAACTCTGTCTTTCTAAGACAGAGTTGAGGGTATTCAATAAAGTTGAATTAAATTGAAGAATATATTAAACTTTAAAAGATAGAGATTCAGAGGAGAAATAGAGTTAAAGTAAGAGTTAGTTAATAATTCAAGTAGATTTAAATGGAATTTGTGATAAATTTTTGGATTCTAACAACTTTTCTAGATTCAGAGGAGAAATAGAGTTGAAGTAAGAGTTAGTTAATAATTCAAGTAGATTTAAATGGAATTTGTGATAAATTTTTGGATTCTAACAACTTTTCTAAAAACGTTGGGATAATTATTGGAATGACAAACTGCTGAAAACCTACATAAGAAAGTGCTACAACTCTACATAAGACAGACAAATTCTGTTTTCCTTATGAAGTCAACAGATTTCTAAGATCTAATAAAATTCACCTATCAAGTTCCAATTGTTTCAGTTTCGATAACTTTTTAATATTATAAATTCTGACTATTCTTTCTGTATTATCCATTTACACATTTCTTCAGGATATGATTCAATTTGATTCAGCTATAAATTTTATCATTTTGAAATGAAATAGGACGAGAATCGATCAGTTTTATGAATACACAATCAGATTGAACAATAAGTTTCTCTTATTTTAACTCTTCATCTTCCTCATTTACACATTTTGAAATATGAAATACGAGAATCGATCAGTTTTATGAACACACAATCAGACTGAACAATTGTAAAAACCGTAGTCAGTTTATTACGATTGATTAATGATGAGATGAGCGTGAGTAGAAATTTCGGGAGGATGCTTTATCAGCTATGGTTTACTACAGTAGTAGTACTGTATACGAGCCTAGTATAGTTGTAGATAGTGGTGCCTGGTAGTGTGGAGCGGGGGGGTTGTGGGGTTAATAAAGAAGGGGGTAGGGGGGTCAAAGGCAATACGAGAGCCTCTGTGTGAGCTAGTTTCCCACGCTTATCTTTACGCTTGCCCGTCGCTGGCTTGCATGATTCTAGCTCTATCGCGCACCAACATTACCACCGCTACTATCTATCAATCCTCCTATAATAATAAGCGTGATTACAAGCTATATTACGTTTACGTACTGTGTCCTCCTCTCTTATCATCCTATATTGATAAGCAGTGATTATAAGCTTTATTAGGCTCGTCTAAGATTTATGCTGGGTTTCACCATCGCCGGTCAAATAAAATTTGACGATCTTCAAAAAAAGGCCATGGCACACACGGCAAAAAGTTGTTGCAAAGGATCGGAAACTCCAGCTGATCTTTTATAATGAATTTAAAGTGATTGGAATTCTCATACATAAACAGCCGGATAAAATGCTAATACAGCAATGCACTAATAATGCACACAGACCAATTTTCTGTGGCAACTTAAAAATTGACAGTCAAATTTTCGCTTAGGCTAGGCGTACACCGGTTAGTCAAGACAAGACAAGACGAGATTAGTCACGTTTAGTCACAGTACTTCACATATTTGCTTATGAAGCAACACACACTGATTAGTCATTGCATTGGTGTGTGCTGCTTCATAAGCAACTATGTGAATTATTGTGACTAAACGTGACTAATCTCGTCTTGTCTTGTCTTGACTAACCGGTGTACGCCTAGCCTAAGTGTGATAATAACCCTTTCACCTGTTGATGCGTTTGAACATCGTTAAATATTTGACCAATCTTGGTGAAACCCGGCATTAATTTTAACTGGTATTACTCTAGAACAGTATATTACCAATATAGTAGTATCAAATCTTGTGTGTCGATTAGTGGGCTTGTACTGTTGTTTACAGTGACATTCTTTCAATTTGACGCTTGGCATTAGATAGATAGATATCTTTTCTCGACGTTGCTGATGACCGTAGAGTACGATGGCAAAAAAATAATATATCTCTATCTATCTAATTCCAAGCGTCAAATTAAATGAATATCACTGTACTTACTATAGCCTACATAAAATCTGTAAGAAGAACGCATAGTTCACTGTCCATTCTGCTTTCATAATAGAATGATTGTGTTTATAAGGCCCTTGTAATCTTCATTTGAAATAATTCCAACAAAACGTAGCTTCAACTATAGATTCACGGCGTAAACTGAGAATCCACTATTGAAACCTAGTTTTAACTTTGATTTGTTAAACTTGGTTGAAACTAAGATTGTGCATAAGAACCTATTACGAATTTGAAAAGTTTTCTCTCCAAGTAATGATAAATTACCAAGTTTACTCCTCTAAATATGAAATACTTGATGACTATTGACTAATAAATTAGCCCAACTCTAGGAAATTTCTGGAAGAAGATAGACACATAAACAATAATAGTTGAATAATATTAATAACGAACTGACTACTTCGAAATCTTGTTACGCTTTTTTGTAGAGTACGTATTATCATTTTTTAAACTCGTGATTCAACTATCATTTGCCTCTGTAAAATGAATAGCTATCAACATAGATAAGCGATAGTAGATTTTTAGGTATTAGATATTCTAATCTGTTATCTATGCTATTAATTTGACATGGGCGGAGTACCAATATCAAAATAAAATAATAATTTATTGAAGGATTCTTGAAAAGATTGTAATCTACGATTTCTGAGATTCCCACCGTGTGAAAAGCGCCTCTGCTGATTACGCATTCAGTAAGTAGTTTAAAGCCCTCTCCGGAACAACAAGTGTTGGAAAAAATCATTTAATCTAATCGTGCCCGTAGTTAAGAGAGTGACCCACTCACTCCCCAGTCAGTCAAAATCAGCGGACCATAAACATACCTTTCTCAAGGCAGGGGGACTTTAATAATTATTTTACAGCTCGTCCAAGACTTTGGCCGTAATTATTAGATGTCTGTTACTTCCCCTCTGCAATGTTGAGGGGATGGGGGGGGTGTAGAGGGTTAAGACACAGTTTAGTGTGTGAACAACATCTTAGATCGATGGCGGTAGGCTCACTCACCCGAATTACGGAGCTAGCTCTGTGTGCACTAGGCCTAGCATTAGCGCCCCTACTCCCCCACAGTAATAATGCCATGCCATGCCACTGTGCAGAGGGCCCTTTAAAAAGCTCCTCTCTTCCGGTTTCCATGCCACAGTAGTTTCTCATGGAAATCTTTTCTTGCTTTGATAATTATTCAATCCGCAAAGTCTCCGCTGTAATTTATGGATTCAAGGTGGGTTATTGGGATGCTTCGTTCGGTAATTAACTTGGGTTTCCCACGCTCTTGTCTTGTTTGTACCTCAAGAAGTTAACACACGTATGATAATTATACAAGTGTTTACTCGAGGTTAATTATTGTATTGTAATAGTTGTATGAAGAATTCAAGATTGAAGATTGTACACTCTCATATCATGCAACTGACAAGATCGTATAATACCCTGGAATTTATCACTTATCAACTATCATGGCCATGGTTGTACACTTCCAAAAGTAGTGAAGACTTTCAATACTTTACTCTGATCTTAGTTTTTTGCTTTTAATTTTATGAGAGGGCAGGGGAGGGAAGATTCCTTAGGCTAGGCGTACACCGGTTAGTCAAGACAAGACGACATTAGTCACGTTTAGTCACAGTAATTCACATAGTTGATTATGAAGCAGCACACACCGATGCAATGACTAATCAGTGTGTGTTGCTTCATAAGCAACTATGTGAAGTACTGTGACTAAACGTGACTAATCTTGTCTTGTCTTGACTAACCGGTGTACGCCTAGCCTTACAGGTACTTCTTTTTCACAGTATGCTATGTGTAGCTTGGCTCTTGCGCTGTTTTAGGTGGGTTCCGATTCACCGTTATTCTTTTCCTGTTGCAGAATTCGATTGTTGTTGATCATTAAAATTCAATTAGATTTCGATTATCATTGATTATTAAGGTTAAACCGTACTTATTAACTTGAACTAATGATATATGCACCGATTCAATTCAAATAAACAAAAAATACTCTGGAAAATTATTAAATTAAAAATTGACGAAAGAGAACTTCAGGAACTACTTCCTCAAAAGAGCAAGCTTAAGATTGAAGGATAGCTTCTTGAATGAAATTCCCTCTGACTGCTGGATCAATTTTTGTAGGCTTTTTTCGCAGCGAAAAACGACTGTTAAGCTATTGCTACCGCGGGTTAAGACGGTGGCGACGGTGCAATGAAGTTTGATTTTTGAAGACGATTCAATTGAAAGAGCGTCCGTCGTTTTTGTGGCCGCCAGAAAAGACTCCCACGGATATATTATCGCTATCGGACAACTATTTCACGGTTCCCACTTGACTACTAACCCACCCTCCTCCCCCATACCCTTCCACAACAACCCCCCCTCCCCGCTCCCTCTGATCCTGTTTCGTCTCACCACACAGCAGTCGGTAACTCACCGATTCTCGCGGTCCTCTCAATCAGTTTCGGTCAGTACTGTTCGTATCTACTGTCTTTGTCTCGTCTATGTTATTCGAGACTCCCGTAGGAAAGAGACGTAGAAAGGCCTACAATTAGATCTAGAAAGAGAAGACATAGTGCCACCGTGTAATTCTTGTACACTATCAGCAATGCCTTTTTCTACTTACTCTTCTTCTTTTTCCACTTCTTGAATCTCCTTTTTCTGATAAGATGACAAGCGGCGACCATCTTACCTTACCCTTCCCCCTCCCCTTTCACCATTTATCCTGCAATTCATACCATAACTGATCTGATGAAGCAGCGAACACTACTTGTCAGTGAGAGAAACGTCTCTTTTTATATATTTTTTTGGTCTCGTCACCCTTAATTTCTATTGGTGGGCGCCTTTTGCGATTAGTTCCTTACTTCCTGCTAATTTCTGCGCTCTGGGGATCAATTCTGACCACTTTATTTTAATTTTTAGATATCTGACTTAAAATTGGAAAATTTAATTTTAGGTATTGTCAGCAATCAGCATTATGTGTGAGTCCACCTTTAATATTGAAAAAGTTATATTCCAACATCAGTTACATTTCTTACATTCTAATTCTGTTCACCTGTACACAAAATTAATTAATTCTGAATTCTTTTCACCTGTACACAAAATCATTATTGTGTTGCACCAACCGGGATCAACTAGTTTGAATCAGCTGATCCTATTTGATTAGCATTGTACTGATCCTGGATCAACGTTGATCTTGATTGATGCAACCCAACATATTGAATCAAATTTGTAATGGATTATACAGTAGTTGATTTTGTCAATAATGTTTTACGATTGAAAGTAGACAAATGATCTACATTCGTTTTTGCGAGAAATCGGGTTTTCATAAATTGATTCGATCATTTCTCATTTTGTAGCATTGCTGATCACACGTCAATGATTAATCTCACTATCTTGATGAAATATCTAAAATCTTCAAATTCGTTCGAACGCCGTTTTATTTCTAGTGAATGGAATCCTCATTAATACTGTTGTTTTCATATCTGTTGTTGTCTCATGTCTTCCATCTCGCTATAAGTTTCTCGAATTGATCGTTATTTTATAATCTGGGTAATATGGACGTTGTTAACTTGTTGATAGTCTTTGGGGATGATCGCCTTGATTTGACGGATCAACTCCACAAGTTACATAGTAGGCTATGTTCTCAGTCTCAAACTATAACTATGTGCACTGTATATTATAACTGTAATTGAAACCCCACCCCCTGTTAACCCCAGCAACAAACCAACCACAACAACCAAACCTCAACCAAACCAAATACAAATCCCTTTCACAGATGACAGTGATGTGGTAGACTTGATGGGTAGGAGCTATCCATATATAGTAAGATCTATAATAAGATTAGACCATAGACCTTAGGCTAGGCGTACACCGGTTAGTCAAGACAAGACAAGATTAGTCACGTTTAGTCACAGTAATACACATAGTTGCTTATGAAGCAGCACACACCGATGCAATGACTAATCGGTGTGTGTTGCTTCATACTGTACTGTGACTAAACGTGACTATTATCGTCTTGTCTTGTCTTGACTAACCGGTGTACGCCTAGCCTTAGACTAAGACCATAACTAATAAATCGACCACTTGCTTCAAATGAATTTAACCGCCGTTAAATGATTACATCTTACGGAACCAATGCTACGAGTTCTCCATTGAGGTCTGTAAAATTACGTCATGTAAAGCGGTTGAATTCATCTGATTTTAGTGAAACTGGCCCAATATGTCAGATGTCTACTACTTGAATCATTTTCAAAGCTATTTACTATCATAACGAACCCTTTATTATAAATAGAACAATATTTCAGTTCAAGTTTTCTTAAAATTATATGGAAATAATGAAATTTTGTCAAATGATAAAATCAGTAAAACTATTTTGTAAGCAACTTATTGATATGAAATTTTGATTGAAACTATAAAACAATTGTAATTTTTTCAATAAATCTTAAAAAAATTTCAGTACTTTGTTGCTCATATCTTTCATATTTTCACATCATAATTCATTCTGTTCCATCGTACATTTCTTCTACAATCTTGCCTTCTGGGATTCACCCGTAAACTATAAATTATTAAACTATAGACACACAACAAATTTCTTATAGAATAGAGTTTGAAAACTCTACACTGCACTGTAATGAAATCGAGTCATTCTTATAAGTATCATTGTCTCCCAGACAGTGTTTGAAAACTCTACACTTCACCATTGAATATATATCCTTTGAAAGGATATATATTCAATGACTTCACCAATGAATGAATGAAATCGAGTCAAGTATGTCATTCTCATAATATGAGCAACCCGTTCAGTGTCCGAAATTTCTTCACCTGTCATCCGATATGCTGGCGATGGAGGCGGCTTCTCTTTCTTGTCTCAGCAGCCAGTTTTCGTTCAATGAAAATCCTCACACCCACTAGCGTGACCACATACCTTATGCCCAGCGATTGCGCCAAACAAGTAGTTCCCGTGTCTGACTTTGATCTGTTTTTTTTTCATCTGTATCTCAAGTTAGATAAACCAGGTTTCGACAGTAATCAAGTTCACTTTTCGTTGATTGAGTTTGGTGAACAGGATTTTGATAAGACTCAATGTTTTCGTTGATTGAATAATTTGTTTGAATTCGGGGTGTTGATCTACTGTATTCTCTTATTTTGAAGACGTTTATCATATCAACAAGATTTTGGTACGTTGATAGGTGAACCAGGTTTCGACAGTAATCAAGTTTACTTTTCGTTGATTGAGTTTGGTGAACAGGATTTTGATAAGACTCTGTGTTCTCGTTGTTTATAATATATTCTCTTACTTTGAAGACTTTTGTCGTATCAACCAGATTTTGGTAGGTTTCGTTGTTTTAATGTGTCTTCATCTATTTCATTATATATATTTACCTAGATTACCAAGATTTTGGTAGATTTCGTTGTTTGAATGTGTGTTCATCTATTCTATTATTTTTTTGCCTTAGTATCAACCAGATTTTGGTAGGCTTCGTTGTTTGAATGTGTTTTCATCAATTTTATTCTTTATTTATTTTTAACTTATCCAACTACCAGACTTTGGTAGGTTTCGTTGTTTGAATGTGTGCTCATCTATTCTTTTATTTTGAATACTTCTGCCATATCAACCAGATTTTGGAAGGTTTCGTTGATGTCTTCAAAATTTTTGTTTGATGAATAGTCTTTATCAAGATGACGACTTCATTCTCGATCAAGATTCTTCTCATCTTCGGGGGATGAAAATTTCAGATCCAGCTCATTCATTACTTTGATGGAATGTTTGTTCAGATAATTTTGAAATCTTGATAGGATAGAAATCTGTGTTAGGTGTTACGATGATTGAATTCCAAGTGAGTTGATTCTTTTTGATTGTAGGCCTACGATTGGTGATGATAGTTTGGTGCTCTGTTAAAAAATTAATTGTCAACCACTCTAAATACACTTTTTTCAATTCATGAGTTAATAACGTTTTCAATTCATCTAGCCTACTGAAAAGCTACGTTTACATTTGGAATTGAGATTCATGATTGAGATTCTTATTTGCAGACACAAGTCAAATGTTCGAACATGTTCAAATCTTTTTTTCATTAAATGTTTTGAGGGAATGTTTCTAGACATGTTTTTGGAGAAACTTTTTAAACTCAAACATTATATCTCATACATTTGTATGAATGTGAGTGTACTACAACGCACTATTGATGAATAATGAATAGTTGATGGATAAAATTGATGAATAATTGTTGTTACAAACTGCAGAAAAACTCCGAAGAAATAGATAAGAACAAGTAGAATAGCATAAGAATTCTCAAACAAGTACACTAGTAAACGTTTTTGGTAATTTTGAACACCCTATTTGAAAATTATTATGTATTGTCTCAGGAATCAGGCCTATATTCATTTACAATGTAGCAAATTACTTCAGCGCTTTCCAAGGAATTGAATTGAATTTTTATTCTGAATAAAAATTCGAACATGTAAAAACAAAATTAAAATAATACAGTATTGTATTGAAGTAGGCATTTACTGTATTGCAGTAAAGAATAAAAAAAAAAACAAGATCTAACTTATTGAGAATATACCAGAACGTAAGGAACGTGAGGATATATAATTTATTATGATATATCCAGCACGTAAAGTTGCATTATTATTTGTCTACTACTGTATTCATTTACTGTATATATTCCGTACCTTGTAATCTTGGTGTACTCACTTTGAGTTCCATTTGTATTTTATGTATTCGTTTTCTTATTCGTACTTACTACATTACTTTACCGCATACTTACTGCATACTTTCTGTATTCTTACTTACTGCATTCGGCTATTGTTAATAACTGTTTGATTTCTGTTAATCGTCGGTAGCCATCGATAGTGTTTTATTCTTGCAGTCGATTGAATAAGCTTGATTTGCATCATATCAGCTCGTCACAATAATAGAGTGGTCGTTGTCGCATTTGTAATGCAAATTTTCTTCAACTTTTCGGTTGTAGAGAGCCAAGCTGCTTTTGTATGACTTAACTTGTTGAATCAACTTCAGCCATTGAAGTTCAAAGCTGTCAATCTTGCTTAATAAAGTAGTCTTACGAATTGAAAGGATGGCTGGTTAGTGAAACGGTATAATTTGTGAAATTTTGTACCTTGAACATTTATTTACAAAATTGAAATGCTTTCTAGCAGAAATCTAGATTTCTTCTTGGATTATTAGTGCATCTGTATAGTCAGTTGTTCAGTTGAAGACAAGACGATTAGTCACGTTTAGTCACAGTAATTCAGTTGTTATGAAGCACACCGATGCAATGACTAATCGGTGTGTTGTTTCATAAGCAACTGAATTATGTGACTAAACGACTAATAATGTCTTGTCTTGACCAATACTAGCCTAACTTATAATCACATAGAATCTTCTATTCAAATCTTATTATTACTTTGAATGTCGTAAATAACTCTGAGTATCCAATTATAGAATTCAAGACCCTCCCTCCTGTGTACTTCTGTTAGCTGTATTTGAATTTCACACAGTTTCAGGTCAAATATTTGTACATTTGCTCCATCAAATTTCAAATAATAATCAACTGATAAATACTGTCTGCTTCATCTCATCCAAACGCCTCTTGTAATGTATTCTGAGGTGTGAATATGTTCTCATACATCTAGCACTTTCATTACATAAATCTGATTAGATTAGATTTGTTTAAATTATTTAGATTTCAATATTTGATCAAACTCAGTATTGCTAGGATGTTAATATGATTTTTCCATCTTAATTTTATATTTTAGATCTGATTCTCTAGATCTTATTATAGATCTCTATATCTATACATTCTAATGAAAGTTTCTCATAAACTAAAAACAATTTCTGTAATCTTATTGTCTGCAAATTTATTCAGTATTTCCTTCATTATCATTCATGTTCATAATAGCCTTCTCTAAACAAGATAATCCTTTACAATATTTATAAACACCCCAGATTGCAGTTCAAAATTCTGCAATTGCATTTCAGAATTCAATTAGAATGGTTTAATTACTCGTTATTTTGTCAAGTTTTCCCCAACCTGTTAATTACTCGATTGTTTTAATTAAAACGTATAATTTAATAGTGTTCAATTTAATTTGAACGCTAAAAATATTTTCAAGTGTTGTATTTTCGTAGTATTTTGTTGTGTTCCCCATTTTCCAACGTTTCCGCAATAATTCATCAAACAACTGTTTAACTTCAAGCATTCCTGAATCAGTTCCAGTATTGCACTATCCAATGTCCTTATTCATTGGAATGTAAAAATACAATTGAACCAAAATACTGGTAGACTGTTTTTGGTGAGTGAGTGGTAGTATTTCGCTGTTAAATAATTAATGCATATTGGTTATGTCGACCTTGCGCCTCTTTTTGAACTTTTATTGTAACGCACCTGGCATTTGTTGTCAGGGCTTCGTCCAGTGTATAATAATTAACTCACTTCGATCGTCCGTGCCCAATTCATTATAGAGGAAGTGGTTGACATTTCACTATTCTACCAAAACTGTAGTTCAAATGCTGAAAGGTGGTGTCCTCTTCCAATGCATATCATTCTAACATTAAAGACAGTCTAGAGTTTAGGACCTCAATGATTCTAATCAGTTTTAGAGAAAATAGTTGTTGAATTTCAAATTCAGATGAATTTAATTGAAAATTAAAATCAAGTTCTTAAGTATTTCATGACGCATGACTTGACTGTAACAATAATATCTGTCCTCTTTGGTTTCTTTCTCTGTCTTTGAAGCTCAGAATTCAAGTAAATTATAAGGCATTATTCTTTCTAGGTCCTAGGGTTCTAGGCTAGGTTTTAAAAGTAAAGCACTGTGATTAACCTAATGTTACAAGTTGTTTTGTACCAATCAATTTGCACCTAACAAAACAGGGTGACTTGCAAAACACAAAATCAAAAATTTTCTTAATGCGTGAATTGAGCAAAAAAGAATGTTTTGGTTATTTCACATTCAATCTCATGTCTCTCAAATAGAAACTGGGCGTGGGTATACAGTATATGAATTTAAAATCTCAACATGACGTTCAACAAAGTCAACCTTTTAATGAAATTCACCATTCTACTGATAAAATAAACATGATATAAAGATGGAAGGAAATAAGATATTGCAAACTATACAGTTGCTGTTAAATCATAATAATTAATTGAACGAAATTCCTTACTAGCTATTATTCTGTTGTCAATACTTGCAGTAGCAGAAGTCTTCAGAATATTATATGGAATTAATTAGGAATTTCGTTCAATTGATTATTCAAACATGATATAGATGAGACATAGACATGCTAAAATGAACTAGTGAATTTTGATCAATTTGTGTGTTCATTCATCCATTAACATTATTTATAACGAAAAGCTTCAGTTCATTCAAACTAAAACAACACTTTGTAATGGAAAGTCCAACAAGTTTGCGTTTTCTTTCACGGTAGAACCATGTAATTTAATAAACTACTGTGTCGTAGGCTACCAGCGCGAGCCGCGGTGAAATCTGATGGGGCCCATCACTCACTCGAATATAATAATAGAACAAATGCTCTCATTTTTTCGCACAGAATTTTCCCATACCTCGAAAAAATCGTAATTAAGCTTTATGTTATCTTGAGGCAACTTCCGCTCTTCATCCTTTCCCACGTATGAACCTTCTCTTGTTATCATCATCATTATCATTGTTATTATTACTACTGTTTCCCTGCTTCTTCTTCTTCGCCAGCAATCTAACTGTACGCATTGAATTGTTTCCCATGATTAGCATGATTTCGTCTTCACAATATCCTTCTCCCACCCCCCGGTTTTCTGCTGACCTCCCCACAAACTATCCAATAAGATTTAATGTTTTCCGTTTGTTAGTGCTAGACCAATCAGCGATCGGCTGGAAATTCTCCCGGAACCTTGACTATTCAGATACAATTAATTGAGTTAATTCTATCTTGTTGTATCGGTCACCTTCACTATTATTACGCATCGATAGTTCGATTATTCAGTAGTTGATGTATTTTTTCACATTTTTTGTTTCTTTTTCTCTGTGATAAAGATAAATTATCATAAAAATATAGATAATCTAATGAAAAGGGTCATGTTTAGAATGTTATTATTAGAATCATCCACGGATAGGTAGTTGCTTAGCATTATTATTAATCTTAAGAGTATTAAAGTCTATTATTTTGTATTTTTATTATTATTTGCATTTTTTACAATTTATTTACAATCCATTTTCTTGTACAATGTTTGAGGAGAATCAATCATTTGAATTTGGATTCTAGAATACACGGTGGGGGTGATCCCATATCAGAATAATTCAAATATTGGCAAATATTGCAAAAGAATATGGCGGAAAAATGTTATTTTCTTCACACTGTAATGGTCTGTCCCTTTCACACCAATGGCCACACTGTGTTTATACAGCCTCTGTAGAACCAACCTACCAACTTGCATCCATTGTAAAGCGCGGTGAAATATCTGTAGAGCTGAGGCCACACTGCTGGGTGGTTACCTGGATGGTAGATGGTTTATCTATAGCTCATACAACATCCATAATAATAGAACACATAGAAAATGATCACGGCCTTCTTGATAAACTGTGTCAACCATCCACCATCTGAGGGTTAAGTGTAAGAGACGTTGTGTTAGCCTTCTTCGCCCTCCCAGGAAATAAAGGCAGGCCATGCCTCGATCTCATCAATACACTTTGGAGCAGGGGAGCTGACAAACATAACCTGATCTTCTATGGGAGAGGAAGTAAGAGAAATCAGGGGAGTAGGATGTCGGCCATTATTATTGGACATAATTTTGGCGCTGTATTTGAAAACATCTACATAACTTCTACCCAAACCAACCTAAAAAAACACAAAATCCGACAAAAATGTTGTATTTTGCCGTAATAATTAACTATATTCTCTTAACAGTTTTGATTTATACCGCAAAAGATACCATAAACTTCCAAAACTCCATGAAAATTAAATTTAACATGATGGCTCTGAATTCAAATACAGCGCCAAAATTCGGTCCAGAGTGTATTCGGCCAATGAGAACTCAGCTACAATTCAGTTTCGGAGGACGCTAAGCCGTAATGTCAGCTGCCTAAAAATAGTCGTTAAGTCACGTCAGAGACCCTGAACTGAACTGATCAGGAGTGACCTGAAAACTCTGACACCAGACCTGAGCCAGCCAGGTTACACGGAATTATTATTATTATTATTACTATTCAGTCCAAGTGAATTCGGCCAATGAGATCGAGACACAGGCTTCACCCGTCTTCAACATAGGGAAAATAGGATTGTTCCACTCCAACATGACAGCTCCCTGTGCAGTGCGGCCCACGGTTTAGGCCCTAAACTTTGGGGTCTCTCCATTCAACCAATGTAAGCCACAAGGATGATAATGTTATAATATTTTCATGAAACTAATCCACACTGTTGTATTGTGTGTAGGAAACGTCGCGTGCGATCGCCGGTAGTCGCGCTGGACGCAGCCGAAGTCGCAGCATCAGCAGCAGCATGACTGCAGCAGTGGAGCAGCGACTCGGCGGCAGCAGCAGTGGCAGCAGCAGCGACGCCGATGACCAATAGAAGAGCAGAGAGGCGGCTGTCAGTGTCAGCAGCAGCAGCAGCAGCAGCAAGCGTCAGCAGAAACGACGTCGGCGACAGCGTTCACTGAAAATGCCCCACCAGTACGGCAGCAGTATGGCCGCCGCTGTCAGTCTACAGTCGCCGCCGCAGCTGCAGCCGCAGCAGCTACAGTATGCGCCGCCCTATCGCAGCGACGAGCAGCGGCTCACTAGGGAGGTCGGTTACAACTGCAATAATTCAATTCAATTTATTTATTGATTTCATATTTTTACAAATTTTCATTTTCTACATTATATGAAATCATACTCACAAGACCTGTGTCCGGGATCACAAGACATCCAAACCTCTTTGGTTTAATTTCTCAATAAGTCATTTAGTATTAAAACAACTTCGACAGCTTTATCTTTCACAATTCAAGTACATACAATAATATTTGGTTTAATTTTTGTAATCATTTTATTATTATTTTTTTAGTATTTGTATAATTTTCATTAAAATTTTTTGTATTAAAACAATTTGACAATAAATCTTATTGATTAAGGCAATAAGTCCATACTCTAATATAACAGCTGTAATTACCCATGTGAATATTGTAATAAGTATTTAGTAGATAACTTTGTGTGGGTAAAAGATAATAAGTCTATTTTTGACTTATTCCCTTTTACCCGGAGACTGTCCAATTTAATCGGGATTAAATGAACCAAAAGAGACAAACAACACACATATTAAAAAATCATTATTTTCTAGTTTCCTTTAATCGTGATTTATAAGTTTTGCGTGCGTTTTTGGCTATTAGTTGACTGAACACTTTTTATTCATAATAAAATTATCTGAAATTTGTATTCAAAGAGATGCTTGTTGGTGTAGGCTATACTATGTAATTGAATAAATGAAATTTCATGATAATTCAGTACATTTTTTGTTAATCCGGCCCGCCTAGGCATTCTAAATGTAAAATATGGCCCTGTGCAAATCTGAGTTTGACACCTCTGCTCTACATAAATTAAGTTATCTTTTTACATTTCCGTAGTTATAATACATAGCCTACAGTATATACAGTAATTATTCAAAATTTGTCTAGTGTTTGATTTCGGAGTGAAAATTGTTTTGTTTGTGAAAATGTCACATAAGCTATATTTTGACTTATTTGTAGAAATCTTATTGATGTTGTGGAACTCCATAATGTAATAAAACACTAAGGGCCGGTTCATGAGCTCGGGATTTAGCCAGGTCCTAGACTAAAACAGGTGGCCACCGTAGCATCGACAAACTTTAGTCTCGACACTATGTACTAAGTGCTCTCTATGCTGCTAACCCACTAACCTGTCGAGACAAACGTTTGAACGGTTGCCACCCGTTTTAGTCTAGGCCTTGACTAATTCCCGAGCTCATGAACCGGCCCCAAAAGATATTGTCAATTCCACTATTTTTTTACTGGATAATTTTCCACTGGAGAATCTTTTTGCTAAGAAAATCCAATTGCATCCAGTAGTAGATTGAATGAATAATTATTGTAGAAAATGAATTGACTTGTTTCAATGTTTGTAGGCGATGGAGCGCTATCTGCGGGAGAGGAGTGACATGGTGATAGTGATACTGCACGCCAAAGTGGCGCAAAAGTCTTACGGCAACGAGAAGCGATTCTTCTGTCCGCCACCCTGCATCTACCTCTACGGCGACGGCTGGCGTCTCCGGCAGGAGCAACTCATCAGGGACGGCGAGTCTGAACAGGTCAGTCAAATCAAAACTCATTCATTTCAAAAGATTGATGTGTGCTCAGTGGTTCCAGGAAGTATATACAGTAGTATAATTTCGGGAGTGGCTAACATAGCTGCGACTCGACATAGCATCGACAATAAGGCTCTCTTATGCTTTATATCTCTACGTACAAGTAACCACCATAATTCTAACCGTGGTCCTACGACTAACCTATGCTAGTAGGTAGCAGGAGTGGCTGTGCTTTGTTGATGCTAAGGTCGCCTTCCTAATTGTGGTGCTGGGTTTCAATTTTATTCAAACACAATAACACTGCACCAATGATACTTGATGGAATTCTTTCTATGGTATTTTCTTATCAATCACACATAAATCTTTCCTGTATCTTAGTTTAGTGTTGGTGTAGCTTTAAACATTTTGTTATTTTGTTAATCATGAGAAAGCGTACGCCCATTCTGGACCTACAGTAATATAATTATTTTTTGGTCATTCAATTTATTTGTTCCATTTATTGTATATGTGTTTATATTATGGAAGAATGAATAGATTGCTTGAAGATCTTGGACAAGGTTTGACAAGTCTGATAGAAATTTCTATGGTATGAAATCCAGTTGACAGAAAAGTTTCAAATTTGAAATTGAAGTTTCAAGTTCATTACAGTTTCAATTAATTTTTTCAAATGAAGCAGTTTCAAGTTCATTACAGTTTCAATTAATTTTTTCATGTTTTCTGTAACTTTTCAATTTGAAATTCAAGTTTGAAACCGTTCAAGTTGATTACATTCTCTCGTGTTTTGTGTTCAGGCAGCGCAACTGTGCGCTTTCATTGGTATCGGCAACAGCGACCAGGACATGCAACAGCTGGACCTGAACAACGGCAAACAGTATTGTGCGGCGAAAACGCTCTACATTTCCGACTCGGACAAGCGCAAACACTTCATGCTGTCGGTGAAAATGTTCTACGGCAGCGGCCACGATATCGGCGTCTTTCACAGCAAACGCATCAAGGTCATCTCGAAGCCGTCCAAGAAGAAACAGTCGCTGAAAAATGCCGACCTGTGCATTGCCAGTGGCACCAAGGTGGCTTTGTTCAATCGACTCAGGTCGCAGACTGTTAGCACTAGGTAGGTTGATAGCTTTTGCATCATTATCATGCATCTTACCTTAATTATACGGATTATGCATTAATGCATTAAAAAATTGTGCAATATTAGGCGAGGTGGATAAAAAGCCATACGATAAAAAAATGCATTAATTATGCCTTGAAAATTGAAATTGAAATTTATTCATAATACTGACAAAAAAATACAACAATAAAACAATGCACAACAAAAAAAATGAAAAAAAATGAAAACTTAACCAATACCATCGTAAACAAGCTACAATATATTCAACACTACATTCTGATAATTTTCATTATATTTATAAACAAAAAATAATTGAATTATTACAATATAAAAATCAGTATTATGTTTAAAGGTACTTCATTAGCTTCAGCATAGTTGAAGTTACCTACACTAAAAATTGAACTCAGAAATGACATTTGCAAGAGACAGCCGCCTCAAAAAATATTTTAAAGAAGTGTTTGTCTATTGACATAATAAAAACACTTTTAGGTTAAGGAGTACATTTCAACATAAATAAAAACCGTAAACCAAACAAAAATAAATGAACCTAGTTAATGCATTAACTTAACCTTAATTATGCATTTTCTTTATTAAATTAATGTTCTGGAAGGTAACAAAGCGTTTCACTGTATTTATTTTTATTATTAAACTTTCTGGGAGTGATTTGTGACTATAATATTAGAGTAGATAGTCTATTTTCAAAGTTAGAAAAATGATGTTCCTCATGAAGGAAGTATGAGTGAATGTTTTCTGTGAAGTTCAAGTTCGCTTGTAAGCCTATAATAAAATCAAAATATTGGAAAAAGTATGACGGAAGGGAAGATGTTCCAACACGCTGTTATGGATCCTTTCACACTAAGGCTAGGCGTACACCGGTTAGTCAAGACAAGACAAGACGAGATTAGTCACAGTACTTCACATAGTTGCTTATGAAGCAAAACACACCGACTAGTCATTGCATCAGTGTGTGCTGCTTCATAAGACTAGGCGTACACCGGTTAGTCAAGACAAGACAAGATTAGTCACAGTACTTCACATAGTTGCCTTGTTGTGAAAGGCAAAGTCACACCGATTAGTCATTGCATCATTGTAGTGATGTAAAATGCCTGGGCATTTTATAAGTCGAGGCAAATGCCTGATATAATGCCGGGCAAAATACCAAAACCCATAAATTTTGCCCAGGCATTTTGCTATCTTTTAAAGACAAATTAATAATAATGTTTTAGCCATTGTATGTACATAGATGCATTATATATATTTATATATAATAACACAAATAAAAACAGTAAAATATAGATTGAAAAACACACTAAGAAACTTACATTTTGTGTGAGCTGGAAACAGCTTTCACAGTTTGTTTTCACAGTTTCATGGGATCACAGTTTTGGTTGACAAAGGCTTGCTGTGACCGAAATATTCCAGCTCACAAAGAATGTTGGTTTCTTGGTGTTTTTACACTATGTGTTTACTGTATTTATTTGTGTTATTAATAAACAAATGAGCCTACACATCCAACAAATAAACAAATTAAAGGCATATTCATAAAAATAAAGTACACTTTGCTTTTAAATTATTTTATCTAAGCACTTAATTTTAAATGCCCTCAGAACAACTGCAAATTAAGACTAATTTTAGCTTTCATCCACAAATTTACGTTTAATTAATCTTATATTAATAAAAGAGAGTTGGTGTCCTGTACGCTCGCTTATAACTCGAGAACAGCTGAACCGATTTAGATGATTTTCGGATTCGTTTGAATTTTAAAGCACTTTGGTTAACATAATATGTATTAAAATATAAGAAAATCTCTTTATAATTAATAAATAATTAGTAAATGAATGACCTAACCTATCAAACACGACATCCATTTTGATCCAGTCCAAACAATATTAACTCCTATGAAATCGATGTGTAGTTGAAGATGATGCTACACATAGGTCTTCCTGAAGACGACCTACTTGGTGGTGTATTGGATAGTGACTCTCTGCCTTGCCCCGCAGAATTCTCGAGTTCGATTCCGAGACGGGTGAGGAATTTTGGCAACTTTCAGCATTGAGTTAATATTGATTATTATCCACTCGTGTGGATAATTACTTCGTGATTTTACTTCGGTATTTTTACTTCGTGACATTTTTTTCGTGGGGGGGGGGGTGATATGTAGGGGAGACATTTGAAGGGAACATTTGGGGGAGAGGTGATACAGAGTTCGCCGGGACAGCTTAGTGGTTTATATTATATTTTAGAAACTCTAGTAACAATAAAAATGATAAAAGTAAAAAACACACTTTTCACGCCGTGCAGATTTTGGGCGCCATAAACTGCTGGAGCCTTGGGCGGAATTCCCTTTTATAAATGTCCCTGCACTTGGGCATTTGCCAACCCATCCCCACTACATCAGTGTGTGCTGCTTCATAAAGCTATAGGCGTACACCGGTTAGTCAATACAAGACAAGACGAGATTGGTCACCGGTACTTCACATAGTTGCTTATGAAGCCAGCTCACACCGATTAGTCATTGCATCCCAGTGTGCTGCTTCATAAGCAGCTATGTGAATTACTGTGACTAAACGTGACTAATCTCTTCTTGTCTTCTCTTGACTAACCGGTGTACGCCAAGCCTAAGCAACTATGTGAATTACTGTCACTAAACGTGACTAACCTCGTCTTGTCTTGTTTGACTAAACGGTGTACGCCTAGCCTAACAGATATACTGTGATTATAAGTCATAGGTGATTATAAGCCTGAACTAGGAAGCAACACACACTGATTAGTCATTGCATCAGTGTGTGCTGCTTCATAAGCAACTATGTGAATTACTGTGACTAAACGTGACTAATCTCGTCTTGTCTTGACTAACCGGTGTACGCCTAGCCCAACAGATATACAGTGATTACAAGTCATAAGTGATTATAAGCCTGAACTAGGAACTCAAAGTGCGACTGAGCGCTAACCAGTGTTTTGTGTAGCGGCGATAACTGATACGGCGATAATCTCGTCTTGTCTTGTCTTGACTAACCGGTGTACACCTAGCCTTATGAAGCAGCACACACTGATGCAATGATTAATCGGTGTGTGTTGCTTCATAAACAACTATGTGAATTACTGTGACTAAACGTGACTAATCTCGTCTTGTCTTGACTAACCGGTGTACGCCAAGCCTAAGCAACTATGTGAATTACTGTGACTAAACGTGACTAACCTCGTCTTGTCTTGTCTTGACTAACCGTTGTACGCCTAGCCTAACAGATATACTGTGATTATAACCCCGGTCGTACACCGAAGCAATAAGCAATAGGCAACAAGCAACATTGGTATCATATGATTGTCTACTCTATACAAACCAATAGTTCAATGCACACCGAAACAGCTGCTTTAGGTGTGCATTGGACATTGTTTCTATAGATGAACGATCACCTGATCAAATATTATGCTATTTCGATACGACCTACTACATCATAAGTGATTATAACCCACTACTCACACCTGGAAACTTGACATCGAAAAGCAACTCATCGCTCGGCAACTCAGCGATGCAGCAGTTGCTTGTCGTACTCATAGCCGCTACTCAAGTTGCCAGAGCTGCTGTTCGACTACTATCACAATATTCTCGAAAAATAAATATTTTGAGAATTTTATAACGTATCTTCGATATTTTATAAGTTGAAGTGACCAAAAAATGATGAAATACTACTTTTTAAAGCAAATAATCCTACTTTTCCAGTTTGATATGGTTAGAATATCACCTAACCTCACTTTTCTGTACATAGAATCTGTTCACACATCGCTCGGCGACCAGCATGTCACATCGAAAAGCAACTTCGTTGCGCAGCGATGTCACCTAGGCGATATCGCCTAGTCTGAGCGTCGTCATTTGAAAACACATGCTGCGTCGCTGAGTCGCCGAGCGATGAGTTGCTTTTCGATGTTGAAGTTTCCAAGTGTGAGTAGTGCCTAAGTTTAGTAGTGCCTAGGTTCAAACGGCGACTGAGCGCTAACCAGTGTTTTGTGTTAGATACCTGCACGTGGAGAACGGCAACTTCCACGCGAGCTCGACGCAGTGGGGCGCGTTCACCATCCACCTGCTGGACGACGACGAGAGCGAGAGCGAGGAGTTCTCGGTGCGCGACGGCTACGTGCACTACGGCAGCACCGTCAAGCTGGTCTGCAGCGTCACCGGCATGGCGCTGCCCCGGCTCATCATTCGCAAAGTGGACAAGCAGATGGCGCTGCTCGAGGCCGACGACCCCGTCTCGCAGCTGCACAAGTGCGCCTTCTACATGAAGGTACCGAAAATATACAAAATCAAACTTCGAGATTGGCTTTAGTCTGTTCAGGGAAAGGAGAGACGCTGTAAATAACCCTGTTCGAAGAGTCTAGCTAGACTGATTCACAGTATAACTATAGCAGATCCTTTTAACTTGTCAGAAATCAGCTGTTTCGGTAATAATTAAACAGTGATTTCGACACAATAATCAAAAGGCTTAAAAGTCTTAAAGACCTTTAAAGTCTTTGAAAGACCTTTTCAAAGAAGACCTTTCAAAGAATAACTTTTTAAAAGACCTTTTCAATAATCTGCGAGATTCAGCATTTGTAGGTTAAGTATTGTACTGGTGGCCGAGTAAAACATATGTTTTCTGACAATTTGAAAGGATCCTGCTATAATGAAGATTGGTTAGTTACTGTAGTCTGTTCAGGGAAAGGAGAGACGCTGTAAATAAACCTGTGCGAAGAGTCTAGCTAGACTGATTCACAGTAGGCCTATAACTACTGAAATTATATTATTATTATCTGCAGCATGTGATTCCAGCCTGACCTTGAATGAACGTATTGTGAAATGGAATTGGACAGAAAATTTATCGAAAACAGCTGTGAGTCATCGCTTCTTCTATCATATCCTGGTTCAATCTGATCCAGTTTTAAAACACTGGAATGGGACAAAACAGAATCGCAGCTGATCAAAGCGCTGTGTAAGACGGTCGTTTGAATGAACGTCAATTTCAATTTTTTTTTATTCCAAGTACTTACAAGATATATTTAGATTGATAATGTTGATACAGTGAAACCTGTCTAAGGCGGACCCTGTGTAAGACGGAAACCTGTTGAAACGGAATGTATTTTCTGGTCCCAAGGAATTTTGAATGAAGGTAAAAGTACCTTTGTAAGCCTGAAACCTGCTAAAACGGAAAAGTTTTTTTAGTCCGATCGAGTTCCGTCTTAGACAGGTTTTACTGTATCATTGTTTTTTGTTGGTCGTAGATAGAATAGTGTATGCAATGGTAGTATTTTAGCCTTTAAACGACTCTTGAGATACTTTGAAATAACTCGCGATGTTGCCGCTCGTATTTTAACCTCGGTATCTCAATCATCGTTTAAAGGCTCTCATAATACAACCATTGCATAAACTACTATTTTGACATAGCCAGCATATTGGAATCTTGAGCTATGTGGAAACAGACACATTTGATGTGTTTGGCATTAATGTTTTGACAACTTGTTTTCTTAGGGCCGCTTTCCCCAACGCTGCTTAAGCAAAACATCTGGCTTAAGCCTCATTCGGAGAATAGGAAAAGTATAGAAAAAGTATTGAGCGTCAGCTGTTATTACTTTAAGCAGCGTTGGGGAAAGCGGCCCTGAACCATGCAAACCATTCTTTTCATGTTGTTAATACACAGAACACAAGCAATTTTTGTTATACACTCGAGTTCATGGATTTTTTCTAATAAACCGTTCTCTGTGTGTTGTCTGGGGTAGGACACGGAACGCATGTACCTGTGCCTGTCGCAAGAGCGCATCATCCAGTTCCAGGCGACGCCGTGCCCCAAGGAGCCGAACAAGGAGATGATCAACGACGGCGCCTGCTGGACGATCATCAGCACCGACAAGGCCGAGTACCAGTTCTTCGAGGGCATGGGCCCGGTGCGCTCGCCCGTCACGCCCGTGCCCCTGGTGCACAGTCTGCACCTCAACGGCGGCGGCGACGTGGCCATGCTCGAGCTGTCCGGCGAGAACTTCACGCCCAACCTGCAGGTGTGGTTCGGCGATGTCGAGGCCGAAACTATGTACAGGTCGGTACAATTATGAAGGTATCTGTAACTGTGTGAAGAAGAAGAAGAAGAATGTATCTGTAACTATGTATCTACTACTACTTTTTCTTCTTTTTCTCCCTCTTCTTCTTCTTCTTCTTCTTCTTCTTCTTCTTCTTCTTCTTCTTCTTCTTCTTCTTCTTCTTCCTTTCTTCTTCTCCTTCTTTCCTTCTCCTCCTTCCTCCTCCTCTCCTTCCTCCTCCTCCTTCTCCTCCTCCTCCTCCTTCCTCCTCTCCTCCTCCTCCTCCTCCTCCTCCTCCTCCTCCTCCTCCTCCTCCTCCTCCTCCTCCTTCCTCCCCCTTCTTCCTTCCTTCCTCCTCCTCCTCCTTCCTTCCTCCTCTTCCTCCTCCTTCCTCCTCCTCCTCCTCCTCCTCCTCCTCTCCTCCTCCTTCCTCCTTCCCCTCCTTCCTCCTCCTCCTCCTCCTCCTCCTCCTCCTCCTCCTCCTCCTCCTCTCCTCCTCCTCCTCCTCCTCCTCCTCCTCCTCTTCTCCTCTTCTTCTTCTTCTTCTTCTTCTTCTTCTTCTTCTTCTTCTTCTTCTTCTTCTTCTTCTTCTTCTTCTTCTTCTTCTTCTTCTTCTTCTTCTTCTTCTTCACATCCTGTTGAAAAAGAATTCAAATTCTATCAAGGTTCACGCCTATTTCCATTGACGTTTGAATACTTCTATTTGGGAAGCAGATGGCCAAACAACTCTGTACTAATCAGTAATCCTATTTTTGAGGAATTAATGAATAGTATCATAGTAAAGGTTTGAAGTGAGTCGAATTAGACAATCTTCTAGATGAATTCAATAAAAAAATATATATATCACGCATATCAGTGACAATTTTGCTTCCAGAATCTTGACTGACAGCCATCAGTAATCAAAAACAGTAAATTAATGCTATAACTGTGTCATCCCTACCCCTAAAAAAACGAATTGGATCATACAAAACCGTTGAAGTTGTAACATTATTACCGAATATCAATATCATTGTTGAGTCAATACCATTGTTCAATTGAAGGATAAAATTCGACAAACATACGTAATCTTCGAATTTATAACAAACTTTCCATTACCGTTAGGCTAGGCGTACACCGGTTAGTCAAGACAAGACAAGATTAGTCACGTTCAGTCACAGTACTTCACATAGTTGATTATGAAGCAACACACACCGATTTATTTATGCTTATGGCTTTTTTTGGCGGAGAGACCCTTTCGGGTGTTCCGCCTTGCCAAATCCAGTTTTCCCTAATGTGAAATATGGAAAACATTATAGGTTAAGTCCAACACTGAATTTTCAACTTTCCCAAAGTCCCAAAAAATATTCAAAATCAAAATCTTTCAAATTACCGATTAATCATTGCATCGGTGTGTGCTGCTTAATAAGCAGCTATGTGAATTATTGTGACTAAACGTGACTAATCTCTTCTTGTCTTGTCTTGACTAACCGGTGTACGCCTAGCCTTAGTAGTAAGAATAATTTCAAAGCTATAACAGTGCCATTAACAAAAAGGCTTGTGTATCAACTTGCATTCCATATTTTATTTGTTAGATATTCAATTGAATGATTTGCTGGTGTGCACAGGTGCCAAGAAAGCATGCTTTGCGTGGTGCCGGACATATCATCGTTCAGAGGCGAGTGGCTGTGGGTGCGCCAGCCGACCCAGGTGCCAGTGTCGTTGGTCCGCAATGACGGCATCATCTACGCGACCGGCCTGACGTTCACCTACACACCGGAGCCGGGCCCGCGTCCGCACTGCACGCCCGCCGAGGACATCATGCGTGTGACGCACGCCGCCTCCGCCGCCTCCGAACGGCTGCCTCCCATCGCTGACGTCGCCGCTTGGAGTCAGCCGCACGTCTGAGTCGACAACGTGGGACACTTTTTGTGTCGCTGGAATTCAAATAGACTGCAATTTTGTCGACAAAATGAGACACTTTTGTGACTTTGGTCTGAGTTTGTCGCCATAGACTGCAATTTGTCGACAAAGTGACACTTTTGTGACTTGAGTCGCCGGAATATGAATAGACAGCAATGTCTTCGACAAAACATAAGTGAAAAACTTTTGTAACTTGTGTCTGGATTTGTCGCGATTTGGGACGTCTACATATTTGTCATGAAATGAAGAGACTAGTGAGATAAATGTGTACAGAATTGTCGTTGAAAGTTTGAAACTTGATACGTGAATGGAAGTGTCAGTTGATTGGGACATATATCGTTGAAAGGTGAAATGAAGTGTTGTGTGATCAGGAATTATGTATAATGTTCGTCAATGCTTGCCAATCAAAAACAAAACAATACAAAATGAATATCTGGCTCGTTCTGTTAAACAGTATCTTTAGTTGCTTTCAAATCACAATTATCAAACTTATTTAGTACAATTTTATCATCCCTCGCTTGAAAAGTAACTGCCCCAATTTTAGCACTTGATAAAGTGGGAGGCGTTGGGGGGGGGGAGAGCCCTATACGATAACGTCACCGCTTGTGACTGCTGCAATTGGCTAGATAATTTTGCCGGACCTGTTGCATTGTTCATAACAGATGGTCGATTCGGTTTTAAAGGAACAGACTGAGCCCCTGCGCCCATTTAAGAACTGCTATCTGATTTCAGTCAGCAACCCAATGTTGCCAGATGAAATTTGGCTGTTTTTCGGGTAATCTAACCTATTAGCCAAAGTCATCTGGCAACGCTGGGTTGCTGACTGAAATCAGATAGCAGTTGCTTAGTGGGCGCAGGGGCTTACTCTGTTGGGTTGCTGGTTTGCTACCTTTTAATTCTGACTGCTGATAAGGCTAGGCGTACACCGGTTAGTCAAGACAAGACGAGATTAGTCACGTTTAGTAACAGTAATTCACATAGTTGCTTATGAAGCAGATCACACTGATGCAATGACTAATCGGTGTGCGTTGCTTCATAAGCAACTATGTGATGTGCTGTGACTGAACGTGACTAATCTCGTCTTGTCTTGTCTTGACTAACCGGTGTACGCCTAGCCTAATAGAGCTCCTAGGAATAAAGTTGTCAGACACCCCTCTACATCAATAACCTACGTAAATAAATAATAAATATCAGAGATAGCAAAAGGAATACATAATACAAAAATAGAACTTAGCAATTAAGTCACAGTCGGTCGTTTTTCTTATGGTTGGCAACTTTTCGCAGACTGGTTACGTTCAGTTTCTGACAAAGATGCAGCTTTGAGTTTTGTTATGAGGAATCATAATTATTGGAACATAGGCTTGTAAAATCTAAGGTAGTTCGTACACCGGAGCAATAAGCAATAGGCGATAAGCAACATTTGGATCATATGATCGTCTACTTTACAGAAACAAATAGTCCAATGCACACCTAAAGCTGTTTCAGTGTGCATTGAACTATTGGTTTGTATAGAGTAGACAATCATATATGATCCATAATTATGTTGCTAGTTGCCTATTGCTCCGGTGTACGACCGGGGTAACATGCTGACCTTCTATGAAACACAGGCATTGAATAGACCGAAAATTGAAACGAGGGCGAGGTCCAATCATTCATGTCTGTGTTTCATAAAAGTCAGTTTTTTTTAGAGCAGCCTTAACTATTTATTCCAAGGTTGTTCCCTGTTTCAACTTCAAGTTTAGTTTGTTCTTTTGTTTGACACTATGTATTCGTATATCTTATTTCGTATATTCTTGTTTTGCATTACAATATTTTCGATGGTGTGTGTCACCATGCATGACATGAAAAAATGAATTAATTTATTAAAAATTTAAAAATAAATTTCAACGTATTGGTAGGAAACGTTCAGGTGTGGTTTGACTCCGCGTTTCTACTCAAGTTTCTACTTTCCATTTGACGTCAAGTGGGATTGGTCTTCCTATATAGTTGGCTATACTAAATAAGAAACTGTGGATATTAATTGGGTCATTTTTGTGATGAATACATAGATTATTATTGAGAATTTGTGTAAAAATAGAAGAAAAGCTTCAAACTTGAGCAGAAATAAGAAGTAGTGTTCATTGTTGATCATGTTGCAGATCAAGTGACGGGTCTTATTCCAATTCCTTCTTCAACCAAACTCAGTGATTGTTTAAAATTATCTATATTTTCAAAAATAACAAAAAAATGTTTACATTAGCTCATTTTAAAATGGTAAAAGGAAGTTTGTACCGATATTGGTTTCTACTTGATTCGCTATTATTCATTACTCAAATATTGTAATTCAATTATTGTATGGTTGAAAATTATTTTTATTTTACCTATCTCTATTTGAAAAAAGTAAACTCAAGAAAAATAATAAATGTTTGTAACGTATTCATTATTCAGGTAACGTAACACGTAGCACAATACGTGTAAAAGTTTTTGTTAATAATACTCACAGAACATTGTAGTTATATTTCTTATTGAAAATCGTTTGAGATTTACACCTACTTTTATAAACTGAATTGATATTACTGTATTCTACGATTGTAAAGTGTAATGTTACTACAGCTTTATGTAAGAGAAACCATCAATTATTCTGGTTGAGTTAAATGAAAAAAAATCAATGATAGTCTATGGCTATCAAACCCGCACCTGATCTGAATGAAAAGAATGATAATTTAGAAGAATGAAAATTTGGCCAAGTAGCCTATAGTATTGTTGGTACCATTTAAGGTTGAATCATGAAATTATTAGCCTCCATAAAACTTATTGACAAAAAGTGTTGCAATCTTAAATAGAAAAAAAGGAACTGTGTTCTAGTGAACTTACTTTGAAACAAGACTGAATAAACATGTCCCAAAATCGTTTTTGGTAATGTGGTGTGTAGTGTGTGTGATTTCCATACTTTGAAAAACATTTTATCCCTAAGTTTTATATTGAATGTAAATTATTTTAAATAAGAAGCTATGTATATAAAATAGATCATATTTGTATTAGGCACCGCATGTGATTATTCCACAATATTATTTAATGTGGAAATGAATGAAAAAAAAAAGAAAAAAAAGAAATCAATAAAGAAATTATTAATGAATGAATAATTACAAATAAGACAAAATGTCCATTAATTGTAGGCAACGCTTCTGATTAAACTTTTGAGTTCATCCAGGTTCTTGGAAATATTTTGTATTAAAAATTCCAAAAAAATCATTCTCAATTACTTTATTATGTTAAGTTTGCCATCAATACTCTAGTTTTCTTCGATATCATCCAGCTCTCTTCAATGTCCCTATCAATCTATATTGTGAATGGCAGTGCAATTTCATCGAATCCATTTGTGCAAGAAATTTATGTATATTATTCTTTGGAGAGTGAATCTCGATTTCTACAAAAATAAATAAAAATTAAGGTAGATCTACCTTCAAAATGAAAATAATTTGATCATTTTCAAATCAAGACAAATATGATTGCAATCACCTACAACTTAAGCTCACTTGAAGCTTAATGAGATTCTTTAATGGTATTCAAACAAAACTAATCTCTATTTTTCAAATATTTATGAGAGATTTCATGCAATCCTTCTTATCTTATTGCTTGTTCTACAATAATACAAAACAATAGTAGGTAGGTACTCTAAAACCAAATTCTAGTACAATATTGTTGCGAATTGTTTCAATACAAAAAAGACCCAACTTCTTTGTTCAAGCATTATATTTATAGAAAACTTACTCATAGTTGCATATTAAACATGTTTCATTTTCTTAACATTTTAATACCTAGGTATCTATAATTGCAGTTCACATTTGAAAACCTCTATTTCACATGGTTTATTATTTTGCCACCGAAAAATTGTTCCACCCTAGGTAATTGGAATACACTTATAATATTTAAATATCATAATGAAATACATCATTGAAATAGAATGGAAAATCTCTGAAAAGTATTGAAGAAATGTACAAACCCAACTTTGTGAAACAGAATGCTGGGTCTGAAAATATTGAAATGTTTTTAAAGATTGTAGTTTGAAAATTTTCGAGTATTCAAATAATTTTATCAACTACCGTATTCAAAAACATGTGCATGAAAAGAACTATGAATTATTCAAGGGGCCATAAAGTTTCAATTCCATGTAAATAATTACCTGTCATCTATTTTAATGTTAGGATGGACAAATAGTCCAGCATATTGTAGAAGTGTTAATATTCTTTCTCGAATATCTTAGTCCATGTCGAATCTTGTGTTTTATAGTGGTGTTTGTGAATAAATAATAATTCATGTATTGTATTTTTATAAAAATCAATTCCATTGTAAAGATTGTCCTGTGTACGGAGCATCAATATTTATGATTTGTTGCAAAAAATTCAATCGATTTAGGTACTGTGTAAAATTTGTTACATATATAAATTAGTTGAAAGTATGTCAATAAAAATTTTGTAGCTTTGTCATTGAATTTTTGTGATATACCATAGCCTACTTTTCATATCATTATTCCAATTGAATGCTAATACATTATAACAGTATCATCACACATCCTAACTTTCTAAACTCCCCTAATCTATTAAATATGTTCAATAAAAAATTGATTCATTGAAATATAAAGAATAGTAACAATAATTATGAGTTAGTTCACTATTTATTGGCCATCAAGGAAGAATATTATACATTTTTTGTGAGGACGCAATAATAGGCTATGCAACTCATTCAAAACACAATTTTATTTATTTATTTAGAAATACTACTGTTTGAAGGCATTTTGAAACAAGAATCAATCAAACAACCAGAGGTTTGAATCCAAAGAAATTTTATCCACTCTTAAACTTGTTTTACAAGTCATGGCTGCCTTAATTTCTGTAATGAATAGGCCCAATATGAAAAATATTTATCACTCAGAGCGCTTTCGGACTTTACGTCCATCATCAACATTTTGAGTTCAGAATTTAAAGCTGATATGTCGCATTCAAACAAGTTTTAAGTGAATTATTAACTAGAAATATGTCATGGAGAATAAAATTGAACACAAATCGTATAGCTAAAGAATAAAATGTTATGATATGAAATGTAAATATCTCTTAATAAAGAAGACGAAATGAGACTACCAAGGTTACTAGAAATTTTATCTAAAAATCTACTAGCCTTGGAAGTCAACAACTTCGACATAGCCTTGTTAGCCGCAGTCACTGTATGGTAACCACCGTCCGGGGACATCTTAAAACTAGATATTAGGTCGAAAGATGTCACCAAACCGAGGGCACCCATGACGTTCGTTGCCCGGCCCACACGCGGTGAGGTACCAGCAAGGTTGATACAGGAAATATGGACATTATTCCTGTTATACCTTGCCGGACCACTACCATTCGAGGACGTAAGGCTTGTGGGCCACGGGAATACTGTTCCTGCTACACACCCTATGACGGAGGGAGGTAGTAGTGTTGGGAGTCGAGAGACAATCCATGGGGTACCGCCACAGATCACCTCTCTCCTGCCAACCAAACTGTATTCCCAATTTGGAATAGAAATTTTGAGAAAATTAAACATACTTCCACTGGGTCTTCTGCGGTTCAAGAAGCGTGGAGCCTACCTATTAGAGCACTTTCCAGAACTCTCGAAAACCTGCACAAACAGACCTTTTCCAACAACAACTCTCCCCCTCCCCACCTAACAACAAAGTTGAAAAAACCAGAAAAGTCAATCCCCTCCGACCAAAAATACTAAACATCATCAAAGGCTTCAGAGGAACAGAACCTCTCAGATGCCTTTTAAAGATGTAATCAAAATTAGTGTCACCCTCCTTTCACCGCAGAAAACCTAGAGGAAGTATTTTCTAAAAACATTATGAACTTGAAAAAAGACTTGTAAGTTATAAAAAAGATTTCGCGAATAAAATAATAATAATTATTATATTGATGAAACAATTCAAACTGGTAGAGCTAGTGAAGCTAGCCTACCGTTGCAATCACAGAATAATAACAAATTTTTCATTATTGTTCTGTTCACTTTCAACTTGTTTTTATACAACATAGCAATCTTAAATTCATTGAAAGTAAAAATTATTACTCACGTGAGTGGAGCGCTTTCGGACTCTATGTTGTCTATCAAAACCGGGTTATCAAGTTTCATAAATATTATTGGAGAGTACCGTACCGTATATTTCTGTAAACGCTGCTCTAACCTTTTATATGTATATATGCAGTGGACTTCATTTTTCCAGTAAATTAATTTTATTATTCTAAAACACTGTTGTGAAAGTGGAAACTGAAAGTTGGTAATCTGGAAGAAATAATCTCAATTAGATCCACTGGATAATGAAACCAATACAATAGTATACTGTATAATGTATCTGAATAATAATGGATTATGCAACACACGTTAAGGTGCAAAACATAACTTCTAAGAATTCTTACCAAGATGCACATACCTCATGGCACATTCAAAACGAACTTATAAATAATAAACTATGCTACAAAGTTACTACAACACAGCATACATTCAATGCATGCACACACTAAACAATGTAAAAATTGCCATAGACTTGAAGCTGATCAAGAAGAGGAGCTGGAATACTGCATCTATGATCTGAAACATACTTAGGAGGCAAAATAGGAATTAAGTACAATTTTCAAAACAAAATTGGAAACTTGATCTATACAACTTATTACTAACTATAATAAATTTGCCCTCCTGAACCGCCAGGAGTGGCCCAAATCTGTAATTTATGACTTGAATAAATAATCAATTTAAATCAATAACTACACCTCTCAGCGTGTGTGAGAGCGTGCACTAAGCTACTGCGCTCTCCTAGCATATGTAGGAGAGCGTCTTATGAAATGAGAATTTTTATAAATTCTCAAGAATATAATGCATCTATGAGAGTTTTGAACTCATAACGACACAAACTAATCTATGTGCTAGGAACTATAACTTAATTCTAAAATAATAATAATAGGCCAGGAGGAACCCGGATAAAACATGATTATAGCTAATTCAAATATTGTAAAACATTTCATGACTAACTGCATCTCTCAGCGTGTGTGAGAGAATGCCCTACTTTACTGCACTTATCTAGCATGTGTAGAGATGTGTATTCTTAAATAAAATAGATGAATACTCTAATAAATAATTATAACTAATCCATAATAATAATTATTACGATATGCACCTCTCAGCGTGTGTGAGAGAGTGTCTTAAACCATCGCCTTTTCTAGCATGTGTAGAAAAGTACTCAATCAAGGATATTTTGAGTTACTACTCAAAAATATTTCGGGCTTTTAGGATTCTATTGTGAGTTTATAACTCATAATAAAATCATTGATATAGCATGCAAGTTAATACTTATTACTAAGATTGGAAATGAAATCTGTCCCAGAGCTATCATCAAGAATAGCTTTCACCCCCCTTCCCATGCCAACCAGCAAAGGCTGGAGGCAATAATACTACAATCATAAAAAATTTAAATTGATAATATAAATCAACATCTTGTATTCATACCCCCTCTCCCTAAGCCCAAAACCCATTGCTGAAGGCCTACTATCTAATATTTACAATCCCCAGTCTCATAACAGATCTCACCAGGCTTCAGACTAATAGTTACTACCTCGTCATAAAGTTGATGCTGGACTGAGCCCGCAATCATAGTGACAACGCTGTAGAACTACCACACAGAGCACTGACTGAGAAAGCGATACTTGACTGAATTCTGTAAATATCCTACAGGGACCCTGACAGCTCAATCCCTATTTATGGTTGTTATCTTGCACCATATCCTTTTGCAAACCATGAAACAGTACCACATATCCCATCGCTGCGGATGGTGGGAAAATGAACATTCACATTCACTATGGTGTGCTGCTATAAAAGCTCCCAACCAAAAAGTGTTTGGACAACACCCCCAACACAAAACTCGCTTGATGACGTGGTACTGCCTGGATTGAGCGGGAATATGTCACATGACTAACAACCACAAACATCCCACCCCCTATACCCTTCTATTCCAGGAGAATATTAGTAAGTTCTAGCCTAACTCTTCAACTTGTAATTTGAAAGAAAGATACCTCATACCAAAATCACCCATCCACATCTTGATAATCCACAGCGCAGACTCGACAATGTCACCAGTACGATTGTTGTGATTTCTAGTATAGGAATGCGCTTCATTGATATTGGTGTATTCCCATAAATACTTTTTGTTTTACTGGACCATTCATGTATATCCTGTTGAGAGAAACACAAATATCAGTATAAAGGCCAATATATTATTTTATTTAATAATATAATTACAAATATTAATCAAGACGCTAACTGGAGGAGATTAATAAAAGTAGAGAATTTCTACTTTAAAATAAAACATACAGATCCAATAGTTTATGAATAGTTGATTGGTATTTGGGAGGTGAATATTCTAAATATATGTATGTAAAAAGACTAAGTTTTAAAATAGGCGAGAAATTGGTAGAAAATAATTACCCAACAGATTGGCGATTCATCAAAGTGTGGTTGGTAGGAGGTTTCAACTAAGCCAGTCAAGTTATCAATAATTATCAACGCTGCTCTAACCTTAAGAATCAAGAATCAAGGGACCAAGTACAGATCCTTGGGGGACCCCTATCGTTACCTCAAGAAAATTTGAGTTTACATTATTCAAGCTTACCATTTGTTTTCTATTATTCAGATAAGTCTGGATCAACATCAGCTCCTTATCTACTATACCATACTTTTCTAATTTTTTGCATAAGATGCAATGAGAGACACAATCAAAGGCACGACTTAAATCTATTAATACAGAGCCAACTGGATGCTTTTGTTCAAAGCCACTTAGAACATATTCAACAAGTTTTTCAACTGCATCCACAGTACAATGATCAGGTCTAAAGCCAAACTGAAAAGGATAGAACAAGCCATTACTAACAAAATACTCATTAAGTTGAATTACAATACAAGTCTCAATAATTTTACTCAGAATAGGAACAATAGCAATTGGTCTGTAGTTTTGAGGTACATTAGCATCACCCTTTTTAAAAACAGGTGTAACTTTGGTAACTTTCAAACGACCTGACCTGACCTTGACCTGACCTGACCTTGACCTGACCTGACCTTGACTTGACCTGACCTTGACCTGACCTGACCTTGACCTGACCTGACCTTGACCTGACCTGACCCTGACCTGACCTGACCTTGACCTGACCTGACCTTGACCTGACCTGACCTTGACCTGACCTGACCTTGACCTGACCTGACCTTGACCTGACCTGACCTTGACCTGACCTGACCTTGACCTGACCTGACCCCGACCTGACCTGACCCAGCCTGGACCTGACCTGACCTTGACTTGACCTTGACGGCCGGCTGACTTGACGGCTTGACAGCTTGACCTGACCTGACCGGCTTGACCTGACCTTGACGGCCAGCCTGACCTGCCCTGACCTGACCTGACCTGACCTGACCTGACCTTGACTGACCTGACCTGACCTTGACCTCGACCTGACCTGACACAGCCTGACCTTGAGCCTTGACCTGACCTGACCTCGACCCGACCTGACCTTGACCTGACCTGACCCCGACCTGACCTGATCTTGACCTGACCTTAACTTGACCTGACCTTGACCTGACCTGATCTCGACCTGACCTGACCTTGACCTGACCTGACCTTGACCTGACCTGACCTTGACTTGACCTGACCCTGACCTGACCTGACCTTGACCTGATCTGACCTTGACCTGACCTGACCCTGACCTGACCTGACCTTGACCTGACCTGACCTTGGACCTGACATTGACCTGACCTGACCTGGACCTAACCTGACCTCACCCTGACCTGACCTTGACCCGACCTGACAGCCTGACCCCGGCCTGACCTGACCTTGGCCCGACCTTGACTTTGACCCGGCCTGACCTTGACCTGACCTTGACAGCCTGACCTGACCTGACCTTGACCTGGCCGGCCTTGACCTGACCTGGCTTGACCCGACCTTGACCTGACCTGACCCACTGGCCTGACCTGGCCTTGACCTGACCTGGCCCAGCCTGACCTGACCTGACCTCGACAGCCTGACCTGACCTCGACCCCAGCCTCGACCTTGACGGCCTGACCTGACCTGACCTGACTTTGACCTGACCGGCCTCGACCTGACCTGACCTCGACTGACCTGACCTGACTTGACCTGACCTGACCTGACCTGACCTGACCCCGACCCTTGCCTCGGCCTGGCCTCGACCTTGACCCGACCCTGACCTGACCCTGGCCGACCTGACCTCGGCCTGACCTCGACCTTGACCTGACCTCGACTTGACCTGACCTCGACCCGACCTGACCTCGACCCGACCTGACCTCGACCCGACTTGACCTCGACCCGACCTCGACCTGACCCGACCTCGACCTGACCTCGACCGACCAGCCTCGACCCTGACCCTGACCTGACCCCAGCCTGACCCGGCCTGACCTTGACCTGACCTCGACCCGACCTGACCCGGCCTGACCTCGACCTTGACCTCGGCCCGACCTGACCTGACCCGGCGATGACGGCCTGACTTGACCTGACGGCGCGACCTGACGGCGGACCTGACCTCGGCTGACCTTGACCTGACCTTGACCTGACCCGACCGACCTGACCTGACCTGCCGGACTCGACCTGACCCGACCTCGACCTGACCCGACCTGACCCTGACTCGACCTGACCCCGACCTCGACCTGACCCGACCTCGACCTGGCCTGACACTGGCCGGAGCCGGCCTTGTCCCGACCTGACCTTGACCCGACCTGACCTTGACCCGACCTGACCTCGACCTGACCTGACCTTGGACCTGACCCTGACTGACCTGTGACCGGCCGACTCGACCCGACCACAGCCTGACGACCCGACCTGACCTCGACCTTGACCTGACCTCGGCCCGACCACAGCCTCGGCCGACCTGACCTGACCCGGCCTGACGACCGGCCGACCTGACCTTGACCCGACCTGACCTTGACCCCTGACCCCGGCCTGACCCGACCTGACCTTGACCTGACCTGACCTCGACCTGACCTCGGCCCGGCCTTCGACCTGACCACAGCCTCGGTCAGCCTGACCTCGACCGGCCCGGCCTGACCTGACCTGACCTTGGCCCGGCCACAGCCTGGGCCAGGCCTCGACCCGGCTTGACCTCGACTCGGTCCCGACCTTCGTTCGATCTGACCTTCACAGGGTCGACCCGACCCGTCCTGACTCCCATCTGACTGAGCCTGATGCCGGATCCATTTGAGCCTGATTTCTGAGCCGGGGCATGGGCATTCGGAGTCGAGGTCAGGTCCGGCCTTCGAGGCTATTCAGGGTTAATCCGAGGCTCAGAGTCGGGTCGACTGTCGAGGACAGGGTCAGGTCCGAGGTCAGTCGAGGTCGAGAATCAGGGTCAGGTCAGGTCAAGGTCAGGTCGAGGTCAAGGTCGGGGAGTCGAGGTCAGGTCGGGTGAGGTCAAGGTCAGGTCAGAGGTCGGGTCAGGATCAGGTCAGGTCGAGGGTCGGAGGTCGGGTCGAGGTCAGGTCGGGTCGAGAGGTCAAGGTCGGAGTCGGGCCGAGGTCAGGTCGGAGGTCAGGTCGGTCAAGGTCCGGCCAAGGGTCAGGTCAGGTCGAGGGATCAGGTCGAGGTCGAAGGTCAGTCAGTCGAGGTCAAGTCGGGTCGAGGGTCGAGGTCGATGGTCAGGTCGGGGTCAAAGGCCAGGTCGAGGGTCAGGTCAAGGTCAGGTCGGTCAGGTTGGGTCGAGGTCAGGTCAGGGCGAGGTCGGGTCAGGGATCAGGTCAGGTCGAAGGTCAAGGTCGGGTCGAGGTCAGGTGGGTCGAGGGTCAGGGTCAGGTCGAAGTCGGGTCAGGTCGATGTCAGGTCCAGGTCAAGTCATGGGTCGAGGTCCGGAGTCAGGTCGGGTCAGAGTCGAGGTCAGGTCGGGCCGAGGTCAGGTCAGCGTCGAGGTCAAGGTCGGGTCACACCGTCAGGTCGAGGGTCAGGTCAAGCCGCCGCGCCGTCGAGGGTCAGCGTTGCAGGTCAGGTCAGGTCAGGTCGAGTCCAAGGTCAGGTCGAGGTCAGGTCAGGTCGGGGTCCAGGTTGAGGTCAGGTCGAGGTCGAGGGTCAGGTCGGGTCGAAGGTCAGGAGTCGGGTCCCGAGGGTCAGGTCAGGTCGAGGGTCCAGGTCGGGAGTCAGGAGTTGGGTCAAAGGTCATGTCAGGTCGAGGTCAGGTCAGGTCGAGGTCCAGGTCAGAGTCGAGGTCGGATGCGTCAGGTCGAAGGTCCGGAATCGAGTCAGGTCGAGGTTGGGTCAGGTCCCGGGTCAAGGTCAAAGAGGTCAAGGTCCGGTCAAGATCAAGTCATGTCAAGTCATGTCAAGTCATGTCGAGTCATGTCAAGTCAGGTCAAGGTCAGGTCGAGTCATGTCAGGTCAGAAGATCTGCAGAGTCATGTCAAATCCAAGTCAGGTCGAGGTCAAGTCCAAGTCAAGGTCGGGTCGAGGTCATGGGTCGAGGTCCAGGGCGGGTCGAGGTCAGGTCCGAGGTCCCAAGGTCAGGGTCGAGGTCCAGGTCAGGTCGAGGGTCAGGTCCGAGGTCGAAGGTCAGGTCCGAGGTCGAGGTCAGGTCGGGTCGAGGAGTCCCAGGTCGGCTGAGGTCAGGTCGGGTCAGGGTCAGGTCAGGTCAGGTCAGGGTCGGGTAGGTCAGGTCGGGTCGAGGAATCGAGGTCAGATCAGGTCAGTCAGATCAGGGTCGAGGTCAAGTCGAGGTCAGGTCGAGGTCAGGTCGGGTCGAGGTCAGGGGAGTCCGAGGTCAGGTCGGTCGAGGTCAGGTCAGGTCGAGTCAAGGTCAGGTCAAGGTCATCAGGCCAAGGTGAGGTCAGGTCGGAATCGAGGTCAGGTCAGTCAGGTCAGGAATCAGGTCGGGTCGAGGTCAGGTCGAGGCGAGGTCAGGTCGAGGTCAGGGAGAGGTCAGGTCAGGTCAGAGTCAGTCAGAGTCAGGTCAGGTCGAGGCATGTCAGGTCGAGGTCAGGATCGTCAGGTCGAGGTCAGGTCAGGGTCGAGGTCAGGTCGAGGTGGTCAGTCGAGGTCGGGTCAGTCGAGGTCAGGTCGAGGTCAGGTCAGGTCGAGGTGAAATCGAGGTCAGGTCAAGTCGAGGTCAGGTGGCAAAGGTCGAAGTCGAGGTCATGCCAAGGTCAGGGTCGGGTCGAAGGTCAGGGAATCGAGGTCAGGTGGTGTCGAGGTCAGGCGTCAGAATCAGGTCAGGGATCGTGAATCAGATCGAGGCCGGGTGGAGGTCAGGTCGAGGTCAGGATCAGGGTCGGGTCAGGTCGGTCGGGGCCGGCCGGTCGAGGTCGTGGTCAGGTCGAGGTCGAGATCGGTCAGTCAGGTCAGGTCGAGGTCAGGTCCGGTCGAGGTCAGGTCGAGGTCAGGTGAGGTCAGGTCGAGGTCAGGGTCGAGGTCGAGGTCAGGTCGAGGCCGAGGTCAGGTCGAGGTCAGGTCGGGTCGAGGTCCAGGTCCAGTCGAAAAATCAGGTCAGGTCAGTCATGGGTCGGGTCGAGGTCAGGTCGGGTCGAGGTCAGGTCAGGTCGAGGTCAGGTCAGGTCGAGGCAAGGTCAGGTCGAGTCAGGGTCAGGTCAGGTCAGGTCGGGTCGAAGGTCAGGAATGTCCGGTCAGGTCGGGTCGAGGTCAGGTCGGGTCGAGGTCAGGTCGGGTCGAGGTCAGGTCGGGTCGAGGTCAGGTCAGGTCGAGGTCAGGTCGAGGTCGGGTCGGGTCGAGGTCGAGGTCGGGTCAGGTCGAGGTCGGGTCAGGTCAGGTCAAGTCAAGTCATGTCGAGGTCAGGTCGGGTCGAGGTCAGGTCGGGTCAGGTCGAGGTCGGGTCAAGTCAAGTCAGGTCAAGTCAAGTCAAGTCATGTCAAGTCATGTCAAGTCATGTCAAGTCAAGTCAAGGTTGGGTCAAGGTCAGGTCGGGTCAAGGTCAGGTCATGTCAAGGTCAGGTCAGGTCGGTCAGGTCAGGTCAGGGGTCAGGTCAGGTCAGGTCGAGGTCAGGTCGAGGTCAGGTCGGGTCGAGGTCAGGTCGAGGTCAGGTCGGGTCGAGGTCAGGTCGGGTCGAGGTCAGGTCAGGTCGGGTCGAGCGCATGTCGGGTCGAGGTCAGGTCTGGTCGAGGTCAGGTCAGGCCGAGGGCTGGGCCAGGTCGAGGTCAGGTCAGGTCAAGGTCAGGTCGAGGTCAGGTGGGGTCGAGGTCAGGTCGGGTCGAGGTCAGGGCCGGTCGAGGTCAGGTCGGGTCGAGGTCAGGTCAGGTCGAGGTCAAGGTCATGGGTCGAGCGTCAGGTCAGGTCAGGTCGAGTCGTCGGTCAGGTCAAGGTCGGTCAGGTCGAGTCGTCCGGTCAGGTCGAGGTCAGGTCGGGTCGAGGTCAGGTCGGTCGGGTCAGGTCAGGTCGAGGTCAGGTCAGGTCAGGAGGTCAGGTCAGGTCGAGGTCAGTCCGAGTGGCGGGTCAGGGCCGAGGTCAGGCCGGTCCGTCAGGTCATCAGGGCCGGGCGTCAGGCCAGGTCGAGGCATCAGGTCAGGTCGAGGTCAGGTCAGGGCGAGGTCAGGTCAGGTCGAGGTCAGGTCGAGGTCAGGTCGAGTTCAGGTCGGGTCGAGGTCAGGTCAGGTCGAGGTCAGGTCGGGTCGAGGTCAGATCGAGTCAGGCCAGGTCGAGGTCAGGGTCGAGGTCCGGTCAGGTCGAGGTCAGGTCAGGTCGAGGTCAGGTCAGGTCGAGGTCATGTCAGGTCAAGTCAAGTCATGGGTCGAGGCCAGGTCGGGTCGAGGTCAGGTCGAGGTAAGGTCAAGCCAGGTCAGGTCAGGTCGAGGTCGGGTCAGGTCGAGGTCAGGTCAGGGTGAGGTCAGGTCAGGTCGAGGTCAGGTCGGGTCAAGGTCAAGTCAGGTCAGGTCAGGTCGGGTCGAGCTCAGGTCCGGTCGGGTTCAGGTCAGGTCGAGGTCAGGTCAGGTCGAGGTCAGGTCGGGTCAAGGTCAGGTCGGGTCAGGTCGGGTCAGGTCGAGGTCAGGTCGGGTTGAGGTCAGGTCGGGTCGGGGCGAGGTCAGGCTGGGTCGAGGTCAGGTCGGGTCGAAATCAGGTCAGGTCGAGGTCGGGTCGAGGTCAGGTCGAGGTCGGGTCAGGTCGAGGTCGGGTCAGGTCAGGTCGGTTCGAGGTCAAGTCAAGTCAATGTGTGGTCATGTCAAGGTCAGGTCAAGTCGAGGTCAGGTCAGGTCGAGGTCAGGTCGGGTCAGGTCGGGTCAGGTCGAGGTCGGGTCAGGTCGAGGTCAGGTCGAGGTCAGGTCGAGGTCAGGTCGGGTCGAGGTCAGGTCGGGTCGAGGTCAGGTCAGGTCGAGGTCAGGTCGGGTCGAGGTCAGGTAGGTCAGGGCAGGTCGAGGTCAGGTCAGGTCGAGGTCAGGTCGTGAGGTCAGGTCAGGTCGGGTCAGGTCAGGTCAGGTCGAGGTCAGGTCAGGTCAGGTCAGGTCGAGGTCAGGCCGGGCCAGGTCAGGTCAGGTCGAGGTCAGGTCAGGCCGAGGGGCGGTCAGGTCGAGGTCAGGTCAGGTCGAGGTCAGGTCGGGTCAAGGTAAGTTCAGGTTCGGATCAGGTCGGGTCGAGGTCAGGTTCAGTCGGGGTCAGGTCGGGTCAAGGCCAGGTCGGGTCAAGGTCAGGTCGGGTCGAGGTCAGGTCACGTCGAGGTCAGGTCGGGTCGAGGTCAGGGTCAAGTCAAGTCAGGTCAGGTCAGGGCAGGTCGGGGTCAGGTCGGGTCGAGGTCAGGTAGGGTCGGGGTCAGGTCGGGTCAGGTCGAGGTCAGGTCGGGTCAAGTCAAGTCAAGTCAAGTCAAGTCAGGTCAAGTCGAGGTCAGGTCGGGTCGAGGTCAGGTCGGGTCAAGGTCAGGTCAGGTCGAGGTCAGGTCGGGTCGAGGTCAGGTCAGGTCGAGGTCGGGTCAGGTCGAGGTCGGGTCAGGTCGAGGTCGGGTCAGGTCGAGGTCAGGTCGGGTCGAGGTCAGGTCGAGGTCAGGTCGGGTCGAGGTCAGGTCGAGGTCAGGTCGGGTCGAGGTCAGGTCGGGTCGAGGTCAGGTCAGGTCGAGGTCAGGTCGGGTCGAGGTCAGGTCGGGTCAAGGTCGGGTCAGGTCGAGGTCGGGTCAGGTCGAGGTCGGGTCAGGTCGAGGTCGGGTCAGGTCGAGGTCAGGTCGGGTCGAGGTCAGGTCGGGTCGAGGTCAGGTCGGGTCGAGGTCAGGTCAGGTCGAGGTCAGGTCAGGTCAAGTCAGGTGGAGGTCGGGTCAGGTCGGGTCGAGGTCAGGTCGGGTCAGGTCGGGTCGAGGTCAGGTCAGGTCGAGGTCAGGTCGGGTCGAGGTCAGGTCGAGGTCAGGTCGGGTCGAGGTCAGGTCAGGTCGAGGTCAGGTCGGGTCAAGGTCAGGTCGAGGTCAGGTCAGGTCGGGGCCAGGTCAGGTCAAGGTCAGGTCAGGTCGAGGTCAGGTCGAGGTCAGGTCAGGTCGAGTCGAGGTCAGGTCGGGTCGAGGTCAGGTCGGGTCGAGGTCAGGTCAGGTCGAGGTCAGGTCGGGTTGAGGTCAGGTCAGGTCGAGGTCAGGTCGGGTCGAGGTCAGGTCAAGTCGAGGTCAGGTCGGGTCGAGGTCAGGTCGGGTCGAGGTCAGGTCGGGTCGAGGTCAGGTCGGGTCGAGGTCAGGTCGGGTCGAGGTCAGGTCAAGTCGAGGTCAGGTCGGGTCGAGGTCAGGTCGGGTCGAGGTCAGGTCGGGTCGAGGTCAGGTCAGGGCGAGGTCAGGGCAGGGCGAGGTCAGGTCGGGTCGAGGTCAGGTCAGGTCGAGGTCAGGTCGGGTCGAGGTCAGGTCGAGGTCAGGTCGAGGTCAGGTCCTTTGAGTCCGAAGGTCGAGGTCAGGTCGAGGTCCCAGGGTCAAGGTCGAGGTGCCGGGCCGAAGGTCAGGTCGAGGTCGAAGGTCAGGGTCAGGTCGAGGGTCAGGGTCGAGGTCGAGGGTCGGCCGAGGGTCAGGTCGAGGTCAGGTCGGGGTCGAGGTCTGAGGTCGGGTCGAGGTCAGGTCAGGTCGAGGTCAGGTCAGGTCGAGGTCAGGGTCAAGTCGAGTCAGAGTCGAGGTCAAGGTCATTGTCGGTCGAGATAAGGAATCGGGTCGAGGTCAGGCCGGGTCGAGGTCAGGGGTCAGGTCGAGGTCATGTCAGGTCGAGGTCAGGTCGGGTCGAGGTCAGGTCAGGCCAGGGTTAAGGTCAAGGTCGTAGATTAGGAGGTCAGGTCGGCGGGTCGAGGGTCAGGTCGAGGGCCGGGTCGAGGTCAGGTCAGGTCAAGGTCAGGGTCAGGGTCGAGGGTCAGGTCAGGCCGAGGTCAGGCCAAGTCGAGGCCGGGGTCGAGATCGAGGTCAGGTCGGGCCAAGGTCAGGGGTCAGGTCGAGGGTCAGGTCGGGTCGAGGGGTCCGAGGTCGGGTCGGGGTCAGGTCGGGTCGAGGGTCGGGTCAGGTCGAGGTCAGGTCAGGTCGAGGGTCAGGTCGGGTCGAGTTCAGGTCGGGTCGAGGTCAGGTCGGGTCGAGGTCAGGTCGGGTTGGGCCGGAGGCCGAGGTCAGGTCAGGCCCGAGGTCAGGCCGGGTCGAGGTCAGGGTCGGGGTCGAGGTCAGGTCAGGCCGGGATTGGTCAGGTCAGGAATTAGAGCCAGTCATGGTCAGGTCAGGTCAAGGTCTAGGTCGGGTCAGGGTCAGGTCCGGGCCGAGGTCAGGTCGGGTCAGGTCAGGTCGGGTCAGGTCAGGTCAGGTCGAGGTCAGCCCGAGTCGAGGTCAGGGTCGGGTCAAGGTCAGGTCAGGTCAGGGTCCGGTCGGGTCAGGTCAGGTCAGGTTAGGCCGAGGTCAGGTCGGGTCGGGTCGAGGTCAGGTCGGGTCCGGGTCAGGTCGAGGTCAGGTCAGGTCGAGGCCAGGTCAGGTCGAGGTCAGGTCGGGTCGGGGTCAGGTCGGGTCGAGGTTAGGTCGGGTCAGGTCGGGTCAGGTCAGGTCAGGTCGGGTCAGGTCAGGTCGGGTCAGGTCAGGTCGAGGTCAGGTCAAGTCAAGTCAAGTCAGGTCGAGGTCAGGTCGGGTCAAGGTCAGGTCGGGTCGAGGTCAGGTCAGGTCGAGGTCAGGTCGGGACGAGGTGAGGGCGGGTCGAGGTCATGTCGGGGCGGGGTCAGGTCGGGTCCAGGTCAGGTCAGGTCGAGGTCAGGTCGGGTCGAGGTCAGGTCGGGTCGAGGTCAGGTCGGGTCGAGGTCAGGTCAGGTCAGGTGGAGGTCAGGTCGGGTCGAGGTCAGGTCAGGTCGAGGTCGGGTCAGGTCAAGGTCAGGTCGGGTCAAGGTCAGGTCGGGTCAAGGTCGGGTCGGGTCAGGTCGGGTCAGGTCGAGGTCGGGTCAGGTCGAGGTCAGGTCGAGGTCAGGTCGGGTCGAGGTCAAGTCGGGTCGAGGTCAGGTCGGGTCGAGGTCAGGTCGGGTCAAGTCAAGTCAGGTCAAGTCAAGTCATGTCAGGTCAAGTCAGGTCGGGTCGAGGTCAGGTCGGGTCGAGGTCAGGTCAGGTCGAGGTCAGGTCGGGTCGAGGTCAGGTCGGGTCGAGGTCAGGTCAGGTTGAGGTCGGGTCGAGGTCAGGTCGGGTCGAGGTCAGGTCAGGTCGAGGTCAGGTCAGGTCGAGGTCAGGTCAGGTCGAGGTCAGGTCAGGTCGAGGTCAGGTCAGGTCGAGGTCAGGTCGGGTCGAGGTCAGGTCGGGTCGAGGTCAGGTCGGGTCGAGGTCAGGTCAGGTCGAGGTCAGGTCAGGTCGAGGTCAGGTCGGGTCGAGGTCAGGTCGAGGTCAGGTCGGGTCGAGGTCAGGTCAGGTCGAGGTCAGGTCAGGTCGGGGCAAGGCCAGGCCCAGGTCAGGTCAGGTCGAGGTCTGGTCGGGGTCAGGTTGGGTCGAGGTCAGGTCGGGTCGAGGTCAGGTCGGGTCGAGGTCAGGTCGGGTCGGGTCAGGTCGAGGTCAGGTCGGGTCGAGGTCAGGTCGGGTCGAGGTCAGGTCGGGTCGAGGTCAGGTCAGGTCGAGGTCAGGTCAGGTCGAGGTCAGGTCGGGTCGAGGTCAGGTCGAGGTCAGGTCGGGTCGAGGTCAGGTCGGGTCAAGGTCGGGTCAGGTCGAGGTCGGGTCAGGTCGAGGTCGGGTCAGGTCGAGGTCAGGTCAGGTCGAGGTCAGGTCGGGTCGAGGTCAGGTCGGGTCGAGGTCAGGTCGAGGTCAGGTCGGGTCAAGGTCAGGTCGGGTCGAGGTCAGGTCGGGACAGGTCGGGTCAGGTCCAGGTCGGGTCAGGGCCAGGTCAGGTCGAGGTCAGGTCGAGGTCAGGTCGGGTCGAGGTCAGGTCAGGTCGAGGTCAGGTCGGGTCGAGGTCAGGTCGGGTCAAGGTCAGGTCAGGTCAAGGTCAGGTCAGGTTGAGGTGAGGTCTGGTGGAGGTCAGGTCGGGTCGAGGTCAGGTCGGGGCAAGGTCAGGTCGAGGCAGGGTCAGGTCGAGGTCAGGTCAGGTCGAGGTCAGGTCAGGTCGAGGTCGGGTCAGGTCGAGGTCGGGTCAGGTTGGGGTCAGGTCGAGGTCAGGTCAGGTCAGGTCAGGTTAGGTCAGGTTAGGTCAGGTCGGGTCAGGTCTAGGTCAGGTCAGGTCGGGTCGAGGTCAGGTCGGGTCAGGTCAGGTCAGGGTCAGGTCGGGTCAGGTTGGGTCAGGTCCAGGTCGAGGTCAGGTCGGGTCAGGGTCGGGTCGAGGTCAGGTCGGGTCGAGGTCAGGTCAGGTTAGGGTCAGGTCAGGTCAGGTCAGGTCAGGTCAAGGTCAGGTCAGGGGTCAGGTCAGGTCAAGGTCAGGTCAGGTCAGGGTCAGGTCAAGTCGGGGGCAGGTCCGGAGTCAGGTCAGGTCAAGTCAGGTCAGGTCAAGGTGGGTCAGGTCAGGTCAGGTCAGGGTCGGGTCAGGTCAAGGTCAGGTCAGGTCAAGGTCAGGTCCGGTCAAGGTCAGGTCATGTAGAGGTCAGGTCAAGTCGAGGTCAGGTCGGGTCAAGTCAGGTCAGGTCGGGTCGAGGTCAGGTCGGGTCAAGGGCAGGTCGGGTCGAGGTCAGGTCGGGTAAAGGTCAGGTCGGGTCGAGGTCAGGTCGGGTCGAGGTCAGGTCAGGTCAGGGTCGGGTCGGGTCGAGGTCAGGTCAGGTCAGGTCAGGTCAGGTCAGGTCAAGATTGGTCAGGTCGAGGTCAGGTCAGGGTCGAGGTCAGGTTAGGTCGGGGTCAGGTCAGGGTCGAGGTCAGGTCGGGTCAAGGTCAGGTCGGGTCAGGTCGAGGTCGAGGTCAGGTCAGGTCGAGGGTCAGGTCAAGGTCGAGGTCAGGTCAGGTCGAGGTCAAGGTCAGGTCGAGGTCAGGTCAGGTCGAGGTCAGGTCGGGTCAAGGTCAGGTCGAGGTCAGGTTGAGGTGGGTCCAGGTCAGGTCAGGTCGAGGTCAGGTCAGGTTGAGGTCGAGGTCGGGGCAAGGTCAGGTCAGGTGGAGGTCAGGTCGGGGCGAGGTCAGGTCAGGTAGGGTGAGGTCAGGTAGAGGTCAGGTCAGGTCGGGTCAAGGTCAGGTCAGGTCAGGTCAGGTCGGGTCAGGTCAGGTCAGGTCAGGTCAGGTCGAGGTCGAGGTCAGGTTGGGGTCAGGTCAGGTCGGGTCAGGTCAGGTCAGGTCAGGGTCAGGTTGAGGTCAGGTCAGGTCAGGTCAGGTCCGGTCAGGTCGGGTCAGGTCGAGGTCAGGTCAGGGTCAGGGTCAGGTCAAGTCGAGGTCAGGTCAGGTCAGGTCGAGGTCAGGTCAGGTCGAGGGCAGGTCAGGTCGAGGTCAAATCGGGTCTAGGTCAGGTCAGGTCAGGTCGAGGGTCAGGTCGGGTCAAGGTCAGGTCAGGTCGAGGTCAGGTCGGGTCGAGGTCAGGTCGGGTCAAGGTCAGGTCAGGTCGAGGTCAGGTCGGGTCGAGGTCAGGTCAAGTGGTGGTCAGGTCGGGTCGAGGTGAGGTCGGGTCGAGGTCAGGTCAGGTCGAGGTCAGGTCGGGTCAAGGTCGGGTCAGGTCGAGGTCAGGTCAGGTCGAGGTCAGGTCAGGTCGAGGTCAGGTCGGGTCGAGGTCAGGTTGGGTCGAGGTCAGGTCGGGTCGAGGTCAGGTCGAGGTCAGGTCGGGTCGGGGTCAGGTCGGGTCAAGGTCAGGTCGGGTCAAGGTCAGGTCAGGTCGAGGTCAGGTCGGGTCAAGGTCAGGTCGGGTCAAGGTCAGGTCAGGTCGGGTCGAGGTCAGGTCGGGTCAAGGTCAGGTCGGGTCAGGTCAGGTCGGGTCAAGGTCAGGTCGGGTCGAGGTCAGGTCGGGTCGAGGTCAGGTCGAGGTCAGGTCGGGTCGAGGTCAGGTCAGGTCGAGGTCAGGTCAGGTCGAGGTCGGGTCAGGTCGAGGACGGGTCAGGGTCAGGTCAGGTCGGGTCGAGGTCGGGTCGAGGTCAGGTCAGGATCAAGGTCAGGTCAGGTCGAGGTCAGGTCGGGTCAAGGGCAGGTCGAGGTCGGGTCAGGTCGAGGTCGGGTCAGGTCAAGGTCAGGTCAGGTCGGGTCAGGGTCAGGTCAGGTCGGTCAAGGTCAGGTCAGGTCAGGAGGTCAGGTCAGGTCAGGTCAGGTCAGGTCAGTCAAGGTCAGGTCAGGTCGAGGTCAGGTCAGGTCGCAGGTCAGGTCAGGTCGGGTCGAGGTCAGGTCAGGGCAGGTCAGGTCGGGTCGAGGTCAGGTCAGGTCGAGGTCAGGTCAAGGCCAGGTCGGGTCGAGGTCAGGTCGGGTCGGGTCAGGTCAGGTCGAGGTCAGGTCAGGTCAGGTCAGGTCAGGTCAGGTCATGGGTCCGGGTCGAGGTCAGGTTGGGTCAGGTCAGGTCAGGTCAGGTCGGGTCGAGGTCAGTTCGGGTCAAGGTCAGGTCGGGTCGAGGTCAGGTCGGGTCGAGGTCAGGTCGGGTCAAGTCAAGTCAGGTCAAGTCAGGTCAGGTCGAGGTCGGGTCAGGTCGAGGTCGGGTCAGGTCGAGGTCGGGTCAGGTAGTGGTCAGGTCGAAGGTCAGGTTGGGTCAGGTCAAGGTCAAGGTCAGGTCGAGGTCAGGTCAAGCCGAGGTCAGGTCAGGTCAAGGTCAGGTCAGGTCAGGTCGGGGTCAAGGTCAGGTCCAAGGTCAGGTCAAGGTCAGGTCGGGTCAAGTTCAGGTCAGGTCGTCAGGTCAGGTCAGGTCAAGGTCAGGTCGATTCGAGGTCAGGTCGGGTCAGGGTCAGGTCGGGTCAGGTCGGGTCAAGGTCAGGTCGGGTCGAGGTCAGGTCAGGTCGAGGTCAGGTCAGGTCGAGGTCAGGTCAGGTTGAGGTCAAGGTCAGTTAAGGTCAGGTCGGGTCGAGGTCAGGTCGAGGTCAGGTCAGGGGTTGGGTCAGGTCAGGGCGAGGTCAGGTCGAGGTCAGGTCAGGTCGGGTCGAGGTCAGGTCGAGGTCAGGTCAGGTCAGGTCAGGTCAGGTCGAGGTCAGGTCGGGTCAAGGTGAGGTCGGGTCGGGTCAGGTAGAGGTCGGGTCAGGTGGGGTCGAGGTCAGGTCAGGTCAGGTCAGGTCGAGGTCAGGTCGAGGTCAGGTCAGGTCAGGTCGAGGTCAGGTCGGGTCAGGTCGAGGTCGGGTCAGGTCGAGGTCAGGTCGGTCGAGGTCAGGTCAGGTCAGGTCAGGTCAGGTCAGGTTGAGGTCAGGTCAGGTCAGGTCAGGTCGGGGTCAGGTCGGGGTCAGGTCAGGTCAGGTCAGGTCAGGTCAAGGCGAGTCATGTCAGGTCGAGTCAGGTCATGTCAGGTCAAGTCGTGGGTCGAGGTCAGGTCAGGTCGGTCAGGTCAGGTCAGGTCGAGGTCAGGTCAGGTCAGGTCGGGTCAATCAGGTCGGGTCGAGGTCAGGTCAGTTCGAGGTCAGGTCGGGTCAGGTCAGGTCGGGTCGGTCAGGTCGGTCGAGGTCAGGTCAAGGTCGAGGTCAGGTCAGGTCGGGTCAGGTCGAGGTCGGGTCAGGTCGGGTCGAGGTCAGGTCAGGTCGGGTCAGGGTCAGGTCGGGTCAAGGTCAGGTCGGGTCAGGTCGGGTCAGGTCGAGGTCGGGTCGAGGTCAGGTCGGGTCAGGTCGGGGCAGGTCAGGTCAGGAGTCAGGTCAGGTCATCAGGTCAGGTCAGGTCGAGGTCAGGTCAGGTGGGGTCAGGTCAGGTCGAGGTCAGGTCAGGTCGAGGTCAGGTCAGGTCAGGTCAGGTCAGGTCAGGTCAGGTCAGGTCATGTCAAGGTCAGGTCGGGTCAAGGTCTGGTCAGGTCGGGTCGAGGTCAGGTCAGGTCGAGGTCAGGTCAGGTCGAGGTCGGGTCAGGTCAGGTCCGGTCGGGGTCAGGTCAGGTCGAGTGCAGGTCGGGTCAGGTCGAGGTCGGGTCAGGTCGAGGTCGGGTCAGGTCGAGGACGGGTCGGGTCAAGGTCAGGTCGGGTCAGGTCGAGGTCAGGTCGGGTCAAGGTCAGGTCAGGTCGGGTCGAGGTCAGGTCGAGGTCAGGTCGGGTCAAGGTCAGGTCGGGTCAAGGTCAGGTCGGGTCAAGGTCAGGTCGGGTCAAGGTCAGGTCGGGTCAAGGTCAGGTCGGGTCAGGTCGGGTCAGGTCGAGGTCGGGTCAAGGTCAGGTCGGGTCAGGTCGGGTCAGGTCGAGGTCGGGTCAGGTCGAGGTCAGGTCGAGGTCAGGTCAAGTCGAGGTCAAGTCAGGGTCAGGTCGGTCAGGTCAGGTCGAGGTCAGGTCGAGGTCAGGTCGGGTCGAGGTCAGGTCGGGTCGAGGTCAGGTCGGGTCGAGGTCAGGTCGGGTCGAGGTCAGGTCGGGTCGAGGTCAGGTCGGGTCGAGGTCAGGTCAGGTCAAGTCAAGTCATGTCAGGTCAAGTCAAGTCATGGGTCGAGGTCAGGTCGGGTCGAGGTCAGGTCGAGGTCAGGTCGGGTCGAGGTCAGGTCGGGTCGAGGTCAGGTCGGGTCGAGGTCAGGTCGGGTCGAGGTCAGGTCAGGTCGAGGTCGGGTCAAGTCAAGTCAGGTCAAGTTCGGGTCAGGTCAGGTCGAGGTCAGGTCGGGTCAAGGTCAGGTCCGAGGTCAGGTCGGGTCGAGGTCAGGTCAAGGTCGAGGTCAGGTCAGGTCAGGTCAGATTAGGGTCAGGTCGGGTCGGTCGGGTCAGGTCAGGGTCAGGTCAGGGTCAGGTCAGGTCGAGGTCAGGTCAGGTCGAGGTCAGGTCAGGTCGAGGTCGGGTCAGGTCGAGGTCAGGCTGGGTCAGGTCGGGTCGAGGTCAGGTCAGTCAAGGTCAGGTAAAGTCGGGTCGGTCCGGTTCTGGTCAGGTCAGGTCGAGGTCAGGTCAGGTCGAGGTCAGGTCAGGTCGAGGTCAGGTCGGGTCGAGGTCAGGTCAGGTCGAGGTCAGGTCAGGTCAGGTGAGGTCAGGTTGGGTCAGGTCAGGTCGGGTCGAGGTCAGGTCAGGTCGAGGTCAGGTCAGGTGGGGTCAGGTCAGGTCAGGTCAGGTCAGGTCAGGTCAGGTCGAGGTCAGGTCAGGTCAGGTCAAGTCGTCAGGTCAGGTCAGGTCAGGTCAGTCGGGTCAGGTCGGTCAGGTCAGGTCAGGTCGAGGTCAGGTCAGGTCAAGGTCAGTCAGGTCAGGTCAGGTCAGGGTCGAGGTCAGGTCAGGTCGAGGTCAGGTCTGGTCGAGGTCAGGTCGGGTCGAGGTCAGGTCAGGTCGAGGTCAGGTCGAGGTCAGGTCAGGTCGAGGTCAGGTCAGGTCGAGGTCGGGTCAGGTCGAGGTCGGGTCAGGTCGAGGTCGGGTCAGGTCGAGGTCGGGTCAGGTCGAGGTCAGGTCGGGTCAGGTCGGGTCGGGTCAGGTCGAGGTCGGGTCAGGTCGAGGTCAGGTCAGGTCAGGTGGGGTCAAGGTCAGGTCGGGTTAGGTCGAGGTCAGGTCGAAGTCAGGTCGGGTCGAGGTCAGGTCAGGTCGAGGTCAGGTCGGGTCGAGGTCAGGTCGGGTCGAGGTCAGGTCAGGTCGAGGTCGGGTCAGGTCGAGGCCGAGGTCGGGTCAGGTCGAGTCAGGTCGAGGTCAGGTCGGGTCGAGGTCAGGTCAGGTCGAGGTCAGGTCGGGTCAAGGTCAGGTCGAGGTCAGGTCGGGTCGAGGTCAGGTCAGGTCGAGGTCAGGTCGGGTCGAGGTCAGGTCGGGTCGAGGTCAGGTCAGGTCGAGGTCAGGTCGGGTCGAGGTCAGGTCGGGTCGAGGTCAGGTTGAGGTCAGGTCGGGTCGAGGTCAGGTCGGGTCAAGGTCAGGTCGGGTCGAGGTCAGGTCGGGTCGAGGTCAGGTCGAGGTCAGGTCGGGTCAAGGTCGGGTCAGGTCGAGGTCGGGTCAGGTCGAGGTCGGGTCAGGTCGAGGTCGGGTCAGGTCGAGGTCAGGTCAAGTCAAGTCAGGTCAAGTCAAGTCAAGTCAGGTCGGGTCAGGTCGAGGTCGGGTCAGGTCGAGGTTGGGTCAGGTCGAGGTCGGGTCAAGTCATGTCAGGTCAAGTCAAGTCATGGGTCGAGGTCAGGTCGGGTCGAGGTCAGGTCGAGGTCAGGTCGGGTCGAGGTCAGGTCGGGTCGAGGTCAGGTCGGGTCGAGGTCAGGTCGGGTCGAGGTCAGGTCAGGTCGAGGTCAGGTCAGGTCGAGGTCAGGTCGGGTCGAGGTCAGGTCGAGGTCAGGTCGGGTCAAGGTCAGGTCGAGGTCGAGGTCAGGTCGGGTCGAGGGGTCAGGTCAAGGTCAGGTCGGGGTCAGGTCAGGTCAAGGTCAGGTCGGGTCGAGGTCCAGGTCGGGTCGGGTCCAGGTCAGGTCGAGGTCAGGTCAGGTCGAGGTCAGGTCGGGTCGAGGTCAGGTCAGGTCGAGGTCAGGTCAGGGCCAGGTCAGGTCGGGTCAGGTCGAGGTCAGGTCAGGGTGGGTCAAGGTCAGGTCGGGTCAGGTCAGGTCGGGTCAGGTCGAGGTCAGGTCAAGGTCGAGGTCGAGGTCAGGTCAGGTCAGGTCAGGTCGAGTCAGGTCAGTCAAGTCATCAGGTCAGTCAAGTCAGGAGTCAAGTCGTCATGTGGAGTCGAGGTCAAGTCAGGTCGAGTCGGGTCAGGTCAGGTCGGGTCGTCAGGTCAGGTCAAGGTCAGGTCAGGGTCGAGGTCAGGTCGAGGTCAGGTCAGGTCAGGTCGGGTCATCAGGTCAGGTCGAGGTCAGGTCAGGTCAGGTCCGGTCGGGTCGAGGTCAGGTCGGGTCAGGTCGGGTCGGGTCCAGGTCAGGTCGAGGTCAGGTCAGGTCGAGGTCAGGTCGGGTCGAGGGTCAGGTCGGGTCGAGGTCAATAGGTCGAGGTCAGGTCAGGTCGAGGTCAGGTCAGGTCGGGGTCAGGTCAGGTCAGGTCAGGTCAGGTCAAGGGTCAGGTCGGGTCAGGTCAGGTCGAGGTCAGGTCGGGTCGAGGTCAGGTCGGATTGGGTCAGGTCGAGGTCAGGTCAGGTCGAGGTCGACGAGGTCAGGTCAGGTCGAGGTCGGGTCAAGTCGAGGTCGGGTCAGGTCGAGGGTCAGGTCAGGTCGGGGTCGGTCAGGTCAAGGTCAGGTCAGGTTGGTCAGGTCAGGTGGAGGTTGGGTCAGGTCAGGTCGGGCCCAGGTCAGGTCTCGAGTCAGGTCGGGTCAGGTCGCCGGGTCGAGGTCAGGTCGGTCAGGTCAGGCCTCAGGTCGAAGGTCGGTCGTCGAGTCAGGTCAGACAGGTCGAGGTCAGGTCAGGTCAGGTCAGGGGTCAGGTCGAGGTCAGGACGGGTCGAGGTCAGGTCGAGGTCAGGTCAGGTCGGGTCAAGGTCAGGTCGAGGTCAAGGTCGGGTCAGGTCGAGGTCGAGGTCAGCCTCGAGGTCAGGTCGGGTCGAGGTCGGGCCGACGACCTCGTCAGGTCAGGCCTAGACCCGACCCGACAGCTTGACCTCGACCTCGGCCGACGACCTCGAGGCCTGACCCTGACCTCGACCGCCTCGGCCTTGACCCGACGACCTGACTGACCTCGACCGGTGACCTGGGCCCGCGGCCTCGGGCCTGACCGACCCGACCTTGACTCGATCGACCCGCCTCGGCCCGACAACGGGCCGACCTGATCGACCCGACTGACCTCGACCCGACCTGACCTCGACTTGACCTGACCTCGACCTGACCTGACGTCGACCCGACCTGACCTCGGCCCGACCTGACCTCGACCCGACCTGACCTTGACCGACCTGACCTCGACCTGACCTCGACGCGACTGACGCCTGGCCTCGACCTGACCTCGACGGGCCTGACCTCGACCTGACTGACCGACCTCGACCTGACCTCGACCGACTCGACTGACGGCCCGGCCGACCTCGACCCGACCTGCCTCGACCGACTGACCTCGGCCGACCTGACCTCGGCTGACCTCGACGGGCCGACCTGACCTCGGGCCGACCTGGGCCTCACGACCTGGCCTGACCTCGACGCTGACCTGACCTCGACCTGACGGCCGGCCTCGGCCGAGCCCGACCGACTCGGCTGACCTGACCGACCTGACCTCGGCCCGACTGACCTCGGGCCCGACCTGACCTCGACCTGACCTCGGCCTGACCTCGGGCCGGCCTGACCTGGGCGGCCTCGACCGACCTGACGACCTGACCTCGGCCCGACCTGACCTCGACCGGCCTGACCTCGACCTGACCTCGACCCGACCTGACCTCGACCCGACCTGACCTGACCGGCCCGACCTGACCTCGACCCGGCGACCTCGACGACCTGACCTCGACCCGACCTGACCTCGGCCCGGCCTGACCTCGACCTGACCTCGACCGACTGACCTCGACGACCTGACCTCGGCCTGACCTCGACCGGACAGCCTCGGCCGACCTGACTCGGCCCGACCTGACCTCGACCTGGCCTCGGCGACTGACCTCGACCCGACCTGACCTCGACCTGACCCGGCCGACCAGCCTCGACGACCGGCTCGACCCCTGACCTCGACCCGACCTCGCCTCGACCTGACCTGGCCTCGACCTGACCTCGACCCGACCTGACCTCGACCTGACCTCGACCCGACCTGACCTCGACCCGACCTGACCTCGACCCGACCTGACCTCGACCCGACCTGACCTCGACCCGCCCCGACCTCGACCTGACCTCGACCCGACCTGACCTCGACCCGGCGGCCGACGGCGGCCGACGACGGCTTGACCTGCGGCTTGACGACCTGACTTGACTGACCCGGCGACTGACTGACTTGACGACGACGGCGACGACCTGACTTGACTTGACCCGACCTCGACCTGACCCGACCTCGACCTGACCCGACCTCGACCTGACCCGACCTCGACCTGACCCGACCTCGACCTGACCCGACCTCGACCTGACCCGACCTCGACCTGACCTGACCTCGACCTGACCCGACCTTGACCCGACCTGACCTCGACCCGACCTGACCTCGACCCGACCTGACCTCGACCCGACCTGACCTCGACCTGACCTGACCTCGACCCAACCTGACCTCGACCCGACCTGACCTCGACCTGGCCTCGACCCGACCTGACCTCGACCTGACCTCGACCCGACCTGACCTCGACCTGACCTCGACCCGACCTCGACCTGACCTCGACCCGACCTGACCGCGACCAGACCTGACCTCGACGACCCAGCCTCGACCTGACCTTGGGCCTGACCCGACTGGCCTCGACCCGACCTGACCTCGACCTGACCTCGACCCGACCCCAGCCTCGACCTGCCTCGACCGACCTGACCTCGACCCGACCTGACCTCGACCCGACCTGACCTCGACCCGACCTGACCTCGACCTGACCTCGACCCGACCTGACCTCGACCCGACCTGACCTAGACCTGCCCTGACCTCGCCAAGACCTGACCTCGACCTGGCCTCGACCGGCCTCGACCTGGCCTGACTCGACCCGGCCTGACCTCGGCCGGCCTGACCTCGACCCGACCTGACCTCGACCTGACCCGTCCTCGATGGCCTCAGCCGACCTGACCTCCACCTGACCTGACCCTGACTGGCGCGGCCTCGCGGCCCGGCTTGACTGACGGCGACTGACGGCGACGGCTGCTTGACCCGGCCTGACCTGACTTGACCCGACTGCTTGACCCGACCTGACCTCGACCCGACCTCGACCGGCCTGACCCGGGCCGACCTGACCTGGCCTCGACCTCGACGGCCGACCGACCCGGCCTCGACCTCGGCCGACCTGACCTCGACCCGACCTGACCTCGACCCGACCTGACCTCGACCTGACCTCGACCTGACCTGACCTCGACTCACCTGACCTCGACCCGACCTGACCTCGACCTGACCTGACCTTGACCCGACCTGACCTCGACCCGACCTGACCTCGACCCGACCTGACCTCGACCCGACCGACCCGGCTGACCTCGGCCCGGCACCCTGACCTCGACCTGACCTCGACCCGACCTGACCTCGACCCGACCTGACCTCGACCTGACCTGGCCTCGACCGGCCGGCCTCGACCGACCTGACCTCGGCGACCTGACCTCGACCTGACCTCGGCCGGCCTGACCTCGGCCCGGCCTGACCTCGGCCTGGCCTCGACCCGGCCTGACCTCAGCCTGACCTCGGCCCGGCCACAGCCTCGGCCCGGCCTGGCCTGACCCGGCCTCGGCCCTGACCTCGACCGGCCTGGCCTCGACCCGGCCAGCCTCGGCCCGACCTCGGCCTGGCCTCGACCGACCTGACCTCGGCCCGACCTGACTCGGCGGCCTGACCTCGGCCGACCTGGCCTCGACTGACCTGACCTCGACCCGGCCTGACCTCGGCCTGACTGACCTCGACCTGACTCAGCCTCGACCGACCTGACCTCGACGACCTCGGCCCGACCTGGCCTCGACCCGACCTGACCTCGACCTGGCCTCGGCCCGGCCTGACCTCGACCGCGGCCTGACCTGACCCGGCCTGACCTGACCTGACCTGACCTTGACCCCTGACTTGACGCTTGACGACTTGACTGACCCGGCCAGCGGCCTGACCTGACCCGACCTCGGCCTGACCTCGACTCGGCCTGACCCGGCCTCGACCTGGCCGCTCGGCCTGGCCGACTCGACCCGACCTCGACCTGACCGACCTCGACCTGGCCGACGGCCCGACCTGACCTCGACCTGACCTCGACCCGACCTGACCTCGACCCGACCTGGCCTCCGACCTGACCTCGACCCGACCTGACCTCGACCTGACATTGACCCGGCCTGACCTCGGCCTGACCTCGACCTGACCTGACCTCGACCCGACCTGACCTTGACCCGACCTGACCTCGACTTGACCTGACCTCGACCCGACCTCAACCCGCCCGACCTGGCCTCGGCCCGACCTGACCTCGGCCGACCCCAGCCTCGGCCGACCTGCCCTCGACCCGACCTGGCCTCTGCCTGGCCTCGCCTCGACCTGACCTCGACCTGGCCTCGACCCGACCTGACCTCGACCCGACCTGACCTCGACCTGACCTCGACCCGACCTGACCTCGACCCGACCTGGCCTCGACCCGACCTGGCCTCGACCTGACCTCGACCCGACCTGACCTCGACCCGACCTGACCTCGACCTGACCTGACCTGACCTCGACCGGCCTCGGCCGACCTCAGCCCCTGACCTCGACCGGCCTGGCCTCGACCCGACCACCTCGGCCGACCTGACCTCGGCCCGACCTGACCTCGACCCGACCTGACCTCGACCTGACCTCGACCCGACCTGACCTCGACCTGACCTTGACCCGACCTGACCTCGACCTGACCTGGCCGACCTCGACCGACCTGACCTGACCTTGACCGGCCGACCTGACCTGACGACCTCGACCCGACCTGACCTCGGCCCGACCTGGCCTCGACCTGACCTCGCCCCGACCTGACCTCGACCCCGCCTGACCTCGACCCGACCTGACTTGACCTGACCTGACCGGCCGACCTGCGGCTCGACCGGCCTGACGCGGCCTGACCTGACCGGCCTGACCTCGCCCTGACCCGACCTGACCTGACCCGACCTGGCCTGACCTGACCTCGACCTGACCTCGACCTGACCTCGACCCGACCTGACCTCGACCCGACCTGACCTCGACCCGACCTGACCTCGACCTGACCTCGACCCGACCTGACCTCGACCCGACCTGACGTCGGCCCGACCTTGACCTGACTGGCCTCGGCCCGACTGACCTCGGCAGCCCAGCCTCGACCCGACCTGGCCCGGCCTGACCTCGACCTGGCCTGACCTGACCTCGGCCGACCTGACCTCGACCGGCCTGGCCTCGGCCGGCCTGACCTCGGCCGGCCTGACCTCGACCCGGCCTCGACCTGACCCGGCCTCGACCTGACGCTGACCTGACCGACTGGGCCGACCTGACCTCGACTGACCGGCCTCGGCCTGGCCGCGGCCTGACCCGACCTCGACCTGACCTCGACCTGACCTGACCTCGACCCGACCTGACCTCGACCCGACCTGACCTCGACCTGACCTGAACCCGACCTGACCTCAGCCTGGCCTCGGCCGACCTGGCCTGGCCCGACCTGACGGCCTCGACCCGACCTGGCCTCGGCCGACCTGACCTCGACCCGGCCTGACCTCGACCCGACTTGACCTCGGCCCGACCTGACCTCGACCGACCTGACCTCGACCCGGCTGACCTCGACCTGACCTCGGCCCGACCTGACCTCGGCCCGACCTGACCTCGACCCCCTGACCTCGACCCGACCTGACCTCGACCTGACCTCGACCCTGCCTGGCCTCCACCTGGCCTGGCCTCGACCTGACCTGACCTGGCCTCGGCCGGCTGGCCTCGGCCGACTGGCCCGACCTGACCTCGGCCCGGCCTGACCTCGACCCGGCCCGGCCTCGACCTGGCCCTCGACCCGGCCAGCCTCGGCCGACCTCGGCCCGGCCCTGACCTCGACCTGACCTGACCTATCCTCGGCCCGACCTGACCTCGACCCGACCTGACCTCGGCCGGCCTGACCGGCCTGACCTGACAGCCTCGGCCCGACCTGGCCTCGACCCTGACCTCGGCCTGACCTGACCTGACCGACCTGACCTCGGCGACCTGACCTGGCCTGACTGACCGGCCCGACCTGACCCGGCCTCGCCTGACCGACCTCGGCCTCGGCCGACCTGACCCGACCTGACCGACTGACCCGGCCTGACCTCAGCCTGACCTGACCCGGCCCCGGCCTGACCTCGGCCTGACCGGCCCGACCTGGCCTGACCCGACCTGACTCGGCCTGACCTCGGCCGACCTGGCCTCGACCCGACCTGACCTCGGCCGGCCTGACCACAGCCTCGGCCTGACCTCGGCCCGACCTGACCTCGGCCGGCCTGACCTCGACCGGCCTGACCTCGGCCCGACCTGACCTCGACCCGGCCTGACCTCGACCTGGCCTGACCGACCGACCTGACCTCGGCCCGACCTGACCTCGACCGACCTGACCTCGACCCGACCTGACCTCGACCGACCCTCGGCCGGCCTGACCGGCCCGACAGCCTCGACCTGACCTCGGCCCGACCTGACCTCGACCCTGACCGGCCTGACCTGACCGACCGGCCTTGACCCGAGCCTGACCGGCGACGGCGGCTTGACGGCCGACCTGACCTGACCCGACCTGACCGGCCTGACTGACCTGACGCGGCCTGACGCTTGACCGACCTGACCGACCTCGACCCGACCTGACGGCCTCGGCCCGACCTCGACCTGGCCGACGACCTGACCTCGGCCTCGACCTGACCTTGACCGACCTGACCTGGCCTCGACCCGGCCTGACCTCGGCCTGACCTGACCTCGACCAGCCTGACCTCGGCCCGACCTGACCTCGACCTGGCCACAGCCTGACCCGACCTCGACCTGACCTCGACCCGACCTGACCTCGACCCGACCTGACCTCGACCTGGCCTGACCTCGACCCGGCCTGACCCCGAACTGACCTCGACCGGCCTCGGCCTGACCCGGCCTCGGCCCGACCTGACCTCGGCCCGGCCTGACCTGGGCCCGACCTGGCCTCGACCCGACCAGCCTCGACCCGACCTGACCTCGACCAGCCTCGCCCTGACCTCGGCCCGGCCTGACCGCGACCCGACCTGACCTCGGCCTGGCCGACCTTGACCGGCGACTTGACCTGACGGCTGACGACGACCGACGCCGACCTGACCTTGACCTGACCCTGACGGCGCCTGACTTGACTTGACCTGACGGCCGACCTGACCTCGACCTGACCTCGACCTGACCCGACCTCGACCTGACCCGTCCTCGACCTGACCCGACCTCGACCTGACCCGACCTCGACCTGACCCGACCTTGACCCGACCTGACCTCGACCTGACCTCGACCCGACCTGACCTCGACCCGACCTGACCTTGACCCGACCTGACCTCGACCCGACCTGACCTCGACCTGACCTTGACCCGACCTGACCTCGACCCGACCTGACCTCGACCTGACCTGACCTTGACCCGACCTGACCTCGACCCGACCTGACCTCGACCCGACCTGACCTCGACCCGACCTGACCTCGACCCGACCTGACCTCGACCCGACCTGACCTCGACCTGACCTGACCTCGACCCAACCTGACCTCGACCCGACCTGACCTCGACCTGGCCTCGACCCGACCTGACCTCGACCTGACCTCGACCCGACCTGACCTCGACCCGACCTGACCTCGACCTGACCTCGACCCGACCTGACCTCGACCCGACCTGACCTCGACCCGACCTGACCTCGACCCGACCTGACCTCGCCCCGACCTGACCTCGACCTGACCTGACCTCGACCCGACCTGACCTCGACCCGACCTGACCTCGACCCGACCTGACCTCGACCTGACCTGACCTCGACCCGACCTGACCTCGACCTGACCTTGACCCGACCTGACCTCGACCTGACCTCGACCCGACCTGACCTCGACCTGACCTCGACCCGACCTGACCTCGACCCGACCTGACCTCGACCCGACCTGACCTCGACCCGCCCCGGCCTCGACCTGGCCCCGGCCTGACCTCGACCCGACCTGACCTCGACCTGACCTGACCTCGGCCCTGACCTCGACTGGCCTCGGCCGACCTGACCTCGGCCTGGCCACAGCCTCGACCTGACCTGACCTCGGCCGACCTGACCTCGACCCGACCACAGCCTCGACCTGACCTCGACCGACCTGGCCTCGACCCCGGCCTCGGCCCGACCTGACCTCGACTCGCGGCGGCCTGACGCGGCTTGACCGGCCTGACGGCGACTTGACGCGGCGCGGCGACTTGACCTGACTTGACTTGACCCGACCTCGACCTGACCCAACCTCGACCTGACCCGACCTCGACCTGACCCGACCTCGACCTGACCCGACCTCGACCTGACCCGACCTCGACCTGACCCGACCTCGACCTGACCCGACCTCGACCTGACCCGACCTTGACCCGACCTGACCTCGACCTGACCTCGACCCGACCTGACCTCGACCCGACCTGACCTCGACCTGACCTCGACCCGACCTGACCTCGACCCAACCTGACCTCGATCTGACCTCGACCCGACCTGACCTGGCCTCAACCGCGGCCTGACCTCGACCTGACCTCGCCCCGACCTGACCTCGACCCGACCTGACCTCGACCCGACCTGACCCCGCCCCGACCTGACCTCGCCCCGACCTGACCTCGACCCGACCTGACCTCGACCCGACCTGACCTCGACCTGACCTGACCTTGACCCGACCTGACCTCGACCCGACCTGACCCCGACCCGACCTCCCCCCGCCTCGACCTGACCTCGACCCGACCTGACCTCGACCCGACCTGACCTCGACCTGACCTTGACCCGACCTGACCTCGACCTGACCTCGACCCGACCTGACCTCGACCTGACCTGGACCCGACCTGACC
>CM029531.1:6533493-6552493 GCA_017141395.1 Laodelphax striatellus | reverse complement strand
TGACCCGACCTGACCTTGACCCGACCTGACCTTGACCCGACCTGACCTCGACCCGACCTGACCTCGACCCGACCTGACCTCGACCTGACCCGACCTGACCCGACCTGACCTTGACCCGACCTGACCTTGACCTGACCTGACCTTGACTTGACCTGACCTGACCTCGACCCGACCTGACCTGACCCTGACCCGACCTCGACCTGACCCGACCTGACCCGACCTGACTTGACCTGACCTGACCTGCTCCCGACCTGACCTTGACCCGACCTGACCTTGACCCAACCTGACCTGACCTGACCTTGACTTGACTTGACTTGACCTGACTTGACTTGACCCGACCTCGACCTGACCCGACCTCGACCTGACCCGACCTCGACCTGACCCGACCTCGACCTGACCCGACCTCGACCTGACCCGACCTCGACCTGACCTGACCTCGACCTGACCTGACCTCGACCTGACCTGACCTTGACCCGACCTGACCTTGACCCGACCTGACCTTGACCCGACCTGACCTCGACCTGACCTGACCTCGACCCGACCTGACCTCGACCCGACCTGACCTTGACCCGACCTGACCTTGACCCGACCTGACCTTGACCCGACCTGACCTCGACCCGACCTGACCTTGACTTGACTTGACCTGACCTCGACCTGACCTTGACCCGACCTGACCCGGCCTCGACCTGACCCGACCCCGCCCTGACCTGACCTCGACCCGACCTGACCTCGACCTGACCTGACCTTGACCCGACCTGACCTTGACCCGACCTGACCTCGACCCGACCTCGCCCTGACCCGACCTCGACCTGACCCGACCTCGACCTGACCCGACCTCGACCTGACCTGACCTCGACCTGACCTGACCTCGACCTGACCTGACCTGACCCGACCCGACCTGACCCGACCTGACCTAGACCTGACCTCGACCCGACCTGACCTGACCTGACCTGACCTGACCTCGACCTGACCTGACCTGACCTGACCTGACCTGACCCGACCTGACCTCGACCTGACCTGACCCGACCTCGACCCGACCTGACCTCGACCTGACCTGACCCGACCTGACCTGACCTGACCTGACCGACCTGACCTTGACCTGACCTGACCTCGGACCCGACCTGACCTCGACTTGACCTGACCCTCGACCTGACCTGACCTGACCTGACCTCGACCTGACCCTGACCTTGACCCTGACCTGACCTTGACCTGACCTGACCCTGACCTGACCTGACTGGACCTCGACCTGACCTGACCCCTGACCCGACCTGACCTGACCTGACTAACCCTGACCTGACGACCTGACCTGACCCACCCTCGACCTGACCTGACCTCGACTTGACCTGACCTCGACCCGACCTGACCCTCGACCCGACCTGACCTCGACCTGACCTGACCTGACCCGACCTGACCTTGACCCGACCTGACCTCGACCTGACCTGGACCTGACCTGACCTGACCTCGACCTGACCTGACCCTGACCTGACCTGACCCCCTGACCTGACCTGACCTTGACCTGACCTGACCTTGACCTGACCTGACCTCGACCTGACCTGACCTGACCTGACCTGACCTTGGACCACCTGACCCGACCTGACCTGACCTGACCTGACCTGACATCGACCTGACCTGACCTCGACCTGACCTGACCTTGACCCGACCTGACCTTGACCTCGACCTGACCTGACCTCGACCCGACCTTGACCCGACCTGACCTTGAACCCGACCTGACCTCGACCTGACCTGACCCTCGACCTGACCTGACCTCGACTTGACCTGACCTTGACCTTGACCCTGACCTTGACCTTGACCTGACCTGACCTGACCTGACCTGACCTCGACCTGCTGACCTGACCCTTGACCTGACCTGACCTTGACCTTACCTGACCTCGACCTGACCTTGACCTCGACCTGACCTGACCTCGACCCACCTGACCTGACCTTGACCTGACCTGACCTCGACCTGACCTGACCCTGGACCTGACCTGACCTGACCTTGACCTGACCTGACCTGACCTGACCTTGACCTGACCTTGACCTTGACCTGACTTGACCCTGACCTGACCTGACCCGACCTGACCCTCGACCTGACCTGACCTTGACCTGACCTGACCTCGACCTGACCTGACCTCGACCTGACCTGACCCCGACCTGACCTGACCTTGACCTGACCTGACCTCGACCCGACCTGACCTTGACCTGACCTGACCTTGACCTGACCTGACCTGACCTCGACCTGACCTGACCCTGACCTGACCTGACCTCGACCTGACCTTGACCTCGACCCTGACCTTGACCTCGACCTGACCTGACCCACCTGACCTCGACCTGACCTGATCGACCTGACCTTCTGACCTGACCTGACCTGACCTTGACCCTGACCTGACCTCGACCTGACCTGACCTGACCTGACCTGACCTGACCTGACCTGACCCTGACCTGACCTGACCTGACCTGACCTGACCTGACCTTGACCCGACCTGACCTTGACTTGACCTGACCTGACCTCAACTAGACCTGACCTTGACCTGACCCGACCTTGACCTGACCTGACCTTGACTTGACCTTGACCTGACCTGACCTTGACCTCGACCCTGACCTGACCCTCGACCTGACCTGACCTCGACCTGACCTGACCTGACCTGACCTGACCCTGACCTTGACCTGACCTCGACCCGACCTGACCTTGACCCGACCCTGACCTGACCTGACCTCACCTCGACCTGACCTGACCTCGACCTGACCTGACCTCGACCCGACCTGACCTCGACATGACCTGACCTCGACCTGACCTGTCCTCGACCCGACCTGGCCACGCCCCGTCCTGCCCCTGGCCTGGCCTGACCTTGACCCGACCTGACCTTGACCCGACCTGACCTCGACCTGACCTCGACCTGACCCGACCTCGACCTGACCCGACCTTGACCCGACCTGACCTTGACCCGACCTGACCTTGACCCGACCTGACCTTGACCTGACTTGACCTCGACCTGACCTGACCTTGACCGGACCTGACCTCGACCTGACCTGACCTTGACTTGACCTGACCTTCGACTTGACCTGACCTTGACTTGACCTGACCTTGACTTGACCTGACCTTGACTTGACCTGACCTTGACTCGACCTGACCTTGACTTGACCTGACCTGACCTTGACCTGACCTGACCTGACCTGACCTTGACCTGACCTGACCTGACCTCGACCTGACCCGACCTGACCTTGACCTGACATGACCTCGACCCGACCTGGCCGCGACCTGACCTCGACCTGCCCTGTCCCCGACCTGCCCTCGCCTCGACCTGACCTCGACCTGACCTGACCTCGACCCGACCTGACCTTGACCCGACCTGACCTCGACCTGACCTGACCTCGACCCGACCTGACCTGACTTGACCCGTCCTTGACCCGACCTGACCTGACTGACCTGACCTGACCCTGACCTTGACCCGACCTGACCTCGACCTGACCTGACCTCGACCTGACCTGACCTCGACCCGACTTGACCTCGACCTGACCTGACCTTGCCCTGACCTGACCCCTGACCTGACCTGACCTCGACTTGACCTGACCTGACCTGACCTGACCTTGACCTGACCTGACCTTGACTTGACTTGACCCGGACCTGACCTTGACCTCGACCTGACCTGACCTGACTCTTGACCTGACCTGACCCGACCTGACCTGACCTGACCTGACCTGACCTCGACCTGACCTTGACCTGACCTGACCTGACCTCGACCTGACCCTGACCTCGACCCTGACCTGACCCTCGACCTGACCTGACCTTGACCTGACCTGACCTGACCTGACCTGACCTCGACCTGACCTGACCTCTGACCTGACCTGACCTGACCCGACCTGACCTGACCCTGACCTGACCTCGACCTGACCTGACCTTGACCTGACCTGACCTGACCTGACCTGACCTGACCTGACCTGGGACCTTGACCTGACCCTGTCCCGACCTGACCTGACCTCGACCCGACCTGACCTCGACCTGACCTGACCTCGACCTGACCTGACCTCGACCTGACCTGACCTGACCTGACCTGACCTTGACCCTGACCTGACCTTGACCTGACCTTGACCTGACCTTGACCTCGACCTGACCCGACCTCGACCTTGACCCGACCCGACCTCGACCTGACCCGACCCCGACCTGACCTGACCCCTGACCTGACCTGACCCTGACCTGACCTGACCTCGACCTGACCTTGACCTTGACCTTGACCTGACCCTCGACCCGACCTGACCTTGACCTGACCTGACCTCGACCCTGACCTGACCTCGACCCGACGTGACCTTGACCTGACCTGACCTGAACGACCTGACCTGACCTGACCTCGACCCTGACCTGACCCTGACCTGACCCTTGACCTGACCTGACCTGACCTGGACCTTGACCCTGACCTGACCTTGACCTGACCTGACCTCGACCTGACCTGACCTCGACTCGACCTGACCTTGACCTGACCTGACCTTGACCCGACCTGACCTTGACCTGACCTGACCTTGACCTGACCTGACCATGACCCGACCTGACCTTGACCCGACCTGACCTCGACCCGACCTGACCTCGACTCGACCTGACCTTGACCCGACCTGACCTTGACCCGACCTGACCTTGACCCGACCTGACCTCGACCTGACCTGACCTTGACCTCTGACCTGACCCGACCTGACCTGACCTCGACCTGACCTGACCTTGACCTGACCTGACCTGACCTGACCTGACCTGACCTGACTCGACCTGACCTGACCTGACCTGACCTCGACCTGACCTGACCTTGACCTCGACCTGACCCACCTGACCTGACCTGACCTGACCTCGACCCGACCTGACCTTGACCTGACCTGACATTGACCTGACCTGACCTTGACCTGACCTGACCTTGACCTAACCTGACCCCGACCTGACCTGACCTTGACCTGACCTGACCTGACCTTAACTTGACCTGACTTTGACCTGACTTTGACCTGACCTGACCTCGACCTGACCTGACCTGACCTGACCTTGACCTGACCTTGACCCTGACCTGACCTCGACCTGACCTGACCCTCGACCTGACCTTGACCTTGACCTGACCTGACCTCGACCTGACCTGACCTTGACGTACCCTGGTCATGACTTGACCTGACCTCGACCTGACCCGACCTGACCTTGACCTGACCCTGACCTTGACCTGACCTTGACCTTGACCTGACCTTGACCTGACCTGACCTTGACCTGACTGACCTGACCTTGACGACTGGACCTTGACCTGACCTGACCTCGACCTGACCTTGACTGACCTGACCCGACCTCGACCTGACCCGACCTCGACCTGACCTTGACCTCGACCTGACCTGACCTCGACCTGACCTGACCTAATCTGACCTGACCCGACCTCGACCTGACCCGACCTTGACCTGACCTGACCTTGACCCTGACCTGACCTCGACCCGACCTGACCCTCGACCCTGACCTGACCTCGACCTGACCTGACCTGACCTGACCTGACCTGACCTCGACCTTGACCTGACCCTGACCCGACCTGACCTTGACCTGACCTGACCTTGACCCGACCTGACCTCGACCTGACCTGACCTCGACCCAACCTGACCTCGACCCGACCTGACCTCGACCTGACCTGACCTCGACCTGACCTGGACACGACCTGACCTGACCTCGACCCGACCTGACCTCGACCCGACCTGATCTCGACCTGACCTCGACCCTGACTTGACCTTGACTCGACCTGACTTGACCCGACCTGACCTGACCCTGACCTGACCTGACCTTGACCTGACCTGACCTTGACCTGACCTGACATTGACCTGACTTGACTTGACCCGACCTCGACCTGACCCGACCTCGACCTGACCCGACCTCGACCTGACCCGACCTGACCTCGACCCGACCTGACCTCGACCCGACCTGACCTCGACCCGACCTGACCTCGACCCGACCTGACCTCGACCTGACCCGACCCCGACCTGACCTCACCTCGAACCGACCTCCCCTCGACCTGACCCGACCTGGACCTGACCTGAACTCGACCTGACCCGACCTCGACCTGACCCGACCTCGACCTGACCTGACCTCGACCCGACCTGACCTCGACCCGACCTGGCCTCGACCCGACCTGCCCTCGACCCGACCTGACCTCGCCCTGACCTCGACCTGACCTGACCCTGACCTGACCTGACCCCGACCTGACCTGATCTTGACCCGACCAGACCTCGACCTTGACCTGACCTCGACCTGACCTGGACTCGACCCGACCTGACCTCGACCTGACCTCGACTGAACCTGACCTGACCTTGACCTGACCTGACCTCGACCTGACCTGACCTCGACCTTACCTTGCCTTGACCTGACCTCGCCGTGACCTGACCTTGACCCGACCTGGCCTTGACCTGACCTCGACCCGACCTGACCTCGACCTGACCTGACCTCGACCTGACCTGACCTTGACCTGACCTGACCCTGACCTGACCTGACCCTGACCTGACCTGACTCTGGACCTGACCTGACCTGACCCGACCTGACCGGACCTGACCTTGACCTGACCTGACCTGACCTGACCTGACCCTCGACCTGACCTGACCTCGACCCGACCTGACCTCGACCTGACCCAGACCAGACCTCACCTCGACCCGACCTGACCTCGACCTGACCTGACCTCGACCTGACCTGACCTTGACCCGACCTGACCTGACTTGACATGACTCGACCTGACCTGACCTGACCTGACCCGACCTTGACCTGGACCTCGACCTGACCTCGACCTGACCTGACCTGACCTTGACCTGACCCGACCTCGACCTGACCTGACCTCGACCCGACTTGACCTTGACCTGACCTGACCTCGGACCTGACCTGACCTTGACCCGACCTGACCTTGACTCGACCTGACCTGACCCTCGACCTGACCTGACCTTGACCTGACCTTGACCTCGACCTGACCTGACCTCGACCTGACCTGACCCTCGACCTGACCTGACCTCGACCCGACCTGACCTGACCTGACCTGACCTCGACCTGACCTGACCTTGACCTGACCTGACCTCGACCTGACCTGACTCGACCTGACCTGACCTGACTTGACCTGACCTGACTTGACCTGACTTGACCCTGACCTGACCTGACTTGACCTGACCTGACTCGACCTGACCTGACCTGACTGACCTGACCTGACCTTGACCTGACCCGACCTCGACCTGACCCGACCTCGACCCGACCTGACCTCGACCTGACCTGGACCCGACCTGACCTTGACTCGACCTGACCTTGACCTTGACCTGACCTGACTTGACCTGACCTTGACCTCGACCTGACCTGACTCGACCTGACCTGACCTCGACCCGACCTGGCCTTGACCTGACCTGACCTTGACTCTGACCTGACCTCGACCTGACCTGACTCGACCTGACCTGACCTGACCTGACCTGACCTTGACCCGACCTGACCTCGACCTGACCTTACCTCGACCTGACCTGACCCTCGACCCGACCTGACCTGACCCGACCTGACCTGACCTCGACCCGACCCGACCTCGACCTGACCTCGACCTGACCTGACCTTGACCCGACCTGACCTCGACCCGACCTGACCCGACCTGACCTGACCTCGACCCGACCTGACCTTGACTTGACCTGACCTCGACCTGACCTGACCCTCGGACCTGACCTGACCTTGACCTGACCTGACCTTGACTTGACCTGACCTCGACCTGACCTGACCTCGACCTGACCTGACCTCGACCCAACCTGACCTCGACCTGACCTGACCTTGACCCGACCTGACCTCGACCTGACCTGACCTTGACCTGACCTGACCTTGACCCGACCTGACCCTGACCTGACCTGACCTTGACCCGACCTGACCTCGACCCGACCTGACCTCGACCCGACCTGACCTTGACCCGACCTGACCTTGACCTGACCTGACCTTGACCTGACCTGACCTCGACCCGACCTGACCTCGACCTGACCTGACCTTGACCTGACCTGACCTCGACCTGACCTGACCTTGACCTGACCTGACCTCGACCCGACCCGACCTTGACCCAACCTGACCTGACCTCGACCTGACCTGACCTCGACCTGACCTGACCTCGACCCGACCTGACCTCGACCTGACCTGACCTTGACCTGACCTGACCTCGACCTGACCTGACCTGACCTGACCTGACCTGGACCTGACCTGACTTTGACCTGACCTGACCTCGACCCGACCTGGCCTCGACCTGACCTGACCCGACCTCGACCTGACCCGACCTGACCTGACCTGACCTCGACCTGACCTGACCTCGACCTGACCTGACCCCGACCTGACCTGACCTCGACCTGACCTGACCTCGACCCGACCTGACCTTGACCTGACCTGACCTGACCTCGAGCCGCCCTGACCTCGACCCTGACCGACTGACCTTGACCCGACCTGACCTGACCTCGACCCGACCTGACCTCGACCCATGACTTGACTTGACCTGACATGACTTGACTTGACCTGACATAACTTGACTTGACCTGACCTGACCTCGACCCGACCTGACCTCGACCTGACCTGACCTCGACTTGACCTGACCTCGACCCGACCTGACCTTGACCCGACCTGACCTTGACCCGACCTGACCTCGACCCGACCTGACCTCGACCCGACCTGACCTCGACCCGACCTGACCTTGACCCGACCTGACCTTGACCTGACCTGACCTCGAACTGACCCGACCACAACCTGACCCGACCTCGACCTGACCCGACCTCGACCTGACCTTGACCCGACCTGACCTTGACCCGACCTGACCTCGACCCGACCTGACCTTGACCCGACCTGACCTTGACCCGACCTGACCTTGAACCCGACCTGACCTTGACCCGACCTCGACCTGACCCGACCTGACCTTGACCCGACCTGACCTTGACCCGACCTGACCTTGACCCGACCTGACCTCGACCCGACCTGACCTCGACCTTGACTTGACTTAACTTGACTTGACCTGACCCGACCTCGACCTGACCCGACCTCGACCTGACCCGACCTCGACCTGACCTCGACCTGACCTGACCTCGACCTGACCTGACCTTGACCCGACCTGTCCTCGTCCTGACCTCGACCCGACCTGACCTCGACCCGACCTGACCTCGACCCGACCTGACCTTGACCCGACCTGACCTCGACCTGACCTGACCTTGACCTGACCTGACCTCGACCTGACCTGACCTCGACCTGACCTGACCTTGACCTGACCTGACCTTGACCCGACCTGACCTCGACCTGACCTGACCTTGACCCGACCTGACCTGACCTTGACCTGACCTGACCCGACCTGACCTGACCTGACCTGACCCGACCTGACCTTGACTCGACCTGACCTGACCTCGACCTGACCCGACCTCGACCTGACCTGACCTTGACCTGACCTGACCTCGACCTGACCTGACCTGACCTGACCTTGACCTGACCGGGCCTGACCTGACCTGACCCCGACCTGACCTGGCCTCGACCTGACCTACCTGACCTCGACCCGACCTGACCTCGACCCGACCTGACCTCGACCCGACCTGACCTTGACCTGACCTTGACCCGACCTGACCTGACCTGACCTGACCTGACTTGACTTGACTTGACTTGACTTGACTTGACTTGACTTGACTTGACCTCGACCCGACCTGACCTCGACCCGACCTGACCTCGACCTGACCTGACCTCGACCTGACCTGACCTCGACCTGACCTGACCTCGACCCGACCTGACCTCGACCCGACCTGACCTTGACCTGACCTGACCTGACCTCGACCCGACCTGACCTCGACCTGACCTCGACCTGACCCGACCTCGACCTGACCCGACCTGACCTGGAAGTGACCCGACCTGACCTCGACCCGACCTGACCCCGACCTGACCTGCCCTCGACCCGACCTGACCTCGACCCGACCTGACCTCGACTTGACCTGACCTCGACCTGACCTGACCTCGACCCGACCTGACCTCGACCTGACCTGACCCTGACCTGACCTGACCTTGACCTGACTTGACCTGACCTGACTTGACCTGACCTGACCTTGACCTGACTTGACCTCGGACCCGACCTGACCTGACCTGACCTGACCTGACCTGACCTGACCTGACCTGACCTGACCTCGACCTGACCTGACCTCGACCTGACCTGACCTGACCCGACCTGACCTCGACCTGACCTTGACCTTGACCTGACCTGACCTCGACCCCTGACCTGACTCCTGACCCGACCTGACCTGACCTGACCTGACCTCGACTCTTGACCTGACCTCGACCTGACCTGACTTGGACCTGACCTTGCCTCGACCTGACCTGACCTCGACCCGACCTGACCCGACCTGACCTCGACCCGACCTGACCTTGACTTGACTTGACTTGACTGGACCTGACTTGACCTGACCTGACCTCGACCCGACCTGACCTCGACCTGACCTGACCTCGACTTGACCTGACCTCGACTTGACCTGACCTCGACCCGACCTGACCTCGACCCGACCTGACCTCGACCCGACCGTACCTCGACTTGACCCGACCCTCGACCTGACCTGACCAGACCTCGACCCGACCTGACCTTGATCCGACCTGACCTTGACCTGACCTGACCTCGACCTGACCTGACCTGACCCGACCTGACCCGACCTGACCTCAACCCGACCTGACCTGACCTCGACCTGACCTGACCTCGACCCGACCTGACCTTGACCTGACCTGACCTCGACCTGACCTGACCTCGACCCGACCTGACCTGACCCGACCTGACCTGACCTCGACCTGACGTGACCTGACCTGACCTGACCTGACCTGACCTGACCCGACTCCTGACCTGACCTGACCCGACCTCGACCTGACCCGACCTCGACCTGACCCGACCCCGACCTGACCCGACCTCGACCTGACCCGACCTCGACCTGACCTGACCTTGACTTGACTTGACCTGACCTCGACCTGACCTGACCTCGACCCGACCTGACCTCGACCCGACCTGACCTCGACCCGACCTGACCTCGACCTGACCTGACCTCGACCTGACCTGGCCTCGACCTGACCTGGACCCGGCCGGACCTCGACCCGACCTCGACCCGACCTGACCTCGACCTGACCTTGACCCGACTTGACTTGACCTGACTGACCTGCCCTGACCTCGACCCGACCTGACCTCGACCTGACCTGACCTGACCTGACCCGACTGACCCTGACCTGACCTGACCTGACCCTTGACCTGACCTGACCTCGACCTGACCTGACCTCGACCCGACCTGACCTCGACCCGACCTGACCTTGACCCGACCTGACCTCGACTTGACCTGACCTCGACTTGACCTGACCTCGACCCGACCTGACCTTGACCTGACCTGACCTCGACCCGACCTGACCTCGACCCGACCTGACCTCGACCCGACCTGACCTCGACCTGACCTGACCTCAACCCGACCTGACCTCGATCCGACCCGACCTCGACTTGACTTGACTTGACCCGACCTGACCTTGACCTGACCTGACCTCGACCCGACCTGACCTTGACCCAACCTGACCTTGACCCGACCTGACCTTGACCCGACCTGACCCGACCTCGACCTGACCCGACCTCGACCTGACCCGACCTTGACCCGACCTGACCTCGACCTGACCTGACCTCGACCCGACCTGACCTCGACCCGACCTGACCTCGACCTGACCTCGACCCGACCTGACCTCGACCTGACCTGACCTCGACCTGACCTCGACCCGACCTGACCTCGACCCATGACTTGACTTGACCTGACATGACTTGACTTGACCTGACCTGACCTCGACCCGACCTGACCTCGACCCGACCTGACCTCGACCTGACCTGACCTCGACCCGACCTGACCTCGACCTGACCTGACCTCGACCCGACCCGACCTGACCCTGACCCGACCTGACCCTGACCTGACCTGGCCCCGACCTGACCTGACCCTGACCTGACCTCTGACCTGACCTGACCTTGACCCGACCTGACCTTGACCTGACCCGACCTGACCTGACCTGACCTGACCCGACCTGACCTCTACCTGACCCGACCTGACCTCGACCGGATCTAATCTGACCTGACCCGACCCTGACCTCGACCTGACCCGACCTCGCCCTGACCTGACCTTGACCCGACCTGACCTCGACCCGACCTGACCTCGACCTGACCTGACCTCGACCCGACCTGACTTCGACCCGACCTGACCTCGACCTGACCTGACCTCGACCCGACCTGACCTCGACCCGACCTGACCTCGACTTGACCTGACCTTGACCCGACCTGACCTTGACTCGACCTGACCTCGACCTGACCTCGACTTGACCTGACCTCGACCTGACCTCGACCTGACCTGACCTTGACCTGACCTGACCTTGACCCGACCTGACCTTGACCCGACCTGACCTTGACCCGACCTAACCTTGAACCCGACCTGACCTCGACCCGACCTCGACCCGACCTGACCTCGACCTGACCTGGACCCGACCTGACCGGAATCCTGACCTGACCTGACTTGACCTGACTTGACCAGACTTGACCTGACTCGACCTGACCTGACCTGGACCCGGACCCGACCTGACCTCGACTCGACCTGACCTCGACCCGACCTGACCTCGCCCCGACCTGACCTTGACCCGACCTGACCTGACCTCGACCCGACCTGACCTCGACCCGACCTGACCTCGACCTGACCTGACCTCGACCCGACCTGACCTCGACCTGACCTGACCTCGACCCGACCTGACCTCGACCTGACCTGACCTGGACCTGACCTGACTTGACCTGACCTCGACCCGACCTGACCTTGACCCGACCTGACCTTGACTTGACTTGACCTTGACTTGACTTGACTTGACTTGACTTGACTTGACTTGACCTGACTTGACCTGACCTGACCTCGACCCGACCTGACCTCGACCTGACCTGACCTCGACTTGACCTGACCTCGACCCGACCTGACCTTGACCCGACCCGACCTTGATCTGACCTCGACCTGACCTGACCCGGGACCTGACCTCGACCCGGACCTGACCTGACCTGACCCGACCTGACCCGACCTGACCTGACCTTGACCCGACCTGACCTTGACTTGACCGGACCTTGACCCGACCCGACCTGACCTCGACCTGACCTGACCTCGACCTGACCTGACCTCGACCCGACCTGACCTCGACCCGACCCGACCTCGACCTGACTTGACCTCGACCCGACCTGACCTCGACCTGACCTCGACCTGACCCGACCTCGACCTGACCCGACCTGACCCGACCTGACCTGACCTTGACCCGACCTGACCTCGACCCGACCTGACCTCGACCCGACCTGACCTCGACCTGACCTGACCCCGACCCGACCTGACCTGACCCGACCTGACCTTGACCCGACCTGACCTTGACCTCGACCTGACCTGACCCGACCCTGACCTGACCTGACCCGACCTGACCTGACCTGACCTGACCCTCGGCCTGACCTGACCTTGACTCGACCCGACCTGACCTCGACCCGACCTGACCTCGACCTGACCTGACCCTGACCCGACCTGACCTGGACCTGACCTGACCCCGACCCGACCTGAACCCGACCCGACCTGACCTCGACCCGACCTGACCTCGACTCGACCTGACCCCGAACCGACCGGACCTGACCTCGACCTGACCTCGACTCTGACCCGGACTTGACCTGACCTCGACCCGACCTGACCCCGACCCGACCTGACCTCGACCCGACCTGGACTCGACCTGACCTTCACCCGACCTGACCTTGACCTGACCTGACCTTGACCTGACCTGACCTTGACCCGACCTGACCTCGAACCGACCTGACCTCGACCCGACCTGACCCCGACCCGACCTGACCTGACCTGAACTGATCCCAACCTGACCTGACCTTGACCCGACCTGACCTGACCCGACCTGACTCGACCTGACCTGACCTCGACCCGACCTGACCTCGACCCGACCTGACCTCGACCCGACCTTGACCCGACCTGACCTCGACCCGACCTGACCTCGACCCGACCTGACCTCGACCCGACCTGACCTCGACTTGACCTGACCTCGACCTGACCTGACCTCGACCCGACCTGACCTCGACCCGACCTGACCTCGACCCGACCTGACCTCGACTTGACCTGACCTCGACCCGACCTGACCTCGACCCGACCTGACCTCGACCCGACCTGACCTCGACCCGACCTGACCTGACCCTGACCCGGCCTGGCCCCGACCCGACCTGGCCTCGACCTGACCTCGACCTGACCTGACCTTGACCTGACCTGACCTCGACCTGACCTGACCTCGACCCGACCTGACCTCGACCAGACCTGACCTGACCTCGACCTGACCTGACCTCGACCCGACCTGACCTCGACCCGACCTGACCTCGACCCGACCTGACCTCGACCCGACCTGACCTTGACCCGACCTGACCTTGACCCGACCTGACCTTGACTTGACTTGACTTGACTTGACTTGACTTGACTTGACTTGACTTGACTTGACTTGACCTGACTTGACCTGACCTGACCTCGACCCGACCTGACCTCGACCCGACCTGACCTGACTTCGACCTGACCTGACCTGACCTGACCTCGACCTTCCCTCGATTTGACCCGACCTGACCTGACCTGACCCGACCTGACTTGACCTCGACCTGACCTGACCTCGACCTGACCTGACCTCGACCCGACCTGACCTCGACTTGACCTGACCTCGACCTGACCCTGACCTGACCTGACCTGACCTGACCTGACCTGACCTGACCTCGACCTGACCTGACCTCTGACCCGACCTGACCCTGACCCGACCTGACCTCGACCCGACCTGACCTCGACCAGACCTGACCTCGACCTGACCTGACCTCCACTTGACCTGACCTCGACCCGACCTGACCTCGACCCGACCTGACCTCGAGCCGACCGGACCCCGACCTGACCTGACCCTCGACCCTGACCTGACCTCGACCCGACCTGACCTCGTCCAGACCTGACCTCGAGCCGACCTGACCTGAACCGACCTCGACCTGACCTGACCTCGACCCGACCTGACCTCGACCTGACCTGACCTCGACCTGACCTGACCTCGACCTGACCTGACCTCGACCTGACCCAACCACCCGGACCTGACCCTCTGACCCTGAGCCGACCTGACCTTGACCCTGATCTGACCCTGACCTCACGGACCCTGACCTGACTCCAGGACCCGGGACCTCCCGACCTGACCCCGACCTTGACCGGACCCGACCTGACCCTCGACCCGACCCGACCTGACCTCGACCCGACCTGACCCTCGACTCTGACCTCGACCTCGACCTGACCCTGACCCGACCTGACCCCGACCCGACCTGACCCGACCTTGGACCCGACCTGACCCGACCTCGACCCGACCCCTACCCGACCTGCTCCCGACCTGACCTCGACCCGACCTGACCTCGACCTGACCTGACCTCGACCCGACCTGACCCGGACCTGACCTTGACCGGACCTGACCTCGACCTGACCTGACCTCGACCCCGACTCCTGACCTCGACCTGACCTGACCCTGACTCAACCCGACCTGACCTTGACCTGACCTGACCTCGACCCGGACCTGACCGCCCCGACCTGACCTCGACCTGACCTGACCCGACCCGACCTGACGGACCTCGACCTTGACCCGGACCTGACCCGACCCGGACCTCGACCTGGACCTGACCCGACCTGGACCTCGACCTGACTGACCCGACCTGACCTCGGGAACCGACCCGGACCCTCGACCCGACCTGACCTCTCGACCTGCCGACCTGACCTTGACCCGACCTGACCTTGACCTCGACCTGACCCGACCCACCACCTTGACCCGCGACCTGACCTTGACCCGACCTGACCCCTCGACCCGACCTGACCCTCGACCCGACCCGACCTTAACCCGACCAGACCTAGACCCGACCTGACCTCGACCCGACCTGACCTCGACCCGACCTCGACCCATGACTTGACTTGACCTGACCCTGACCAACCCAATTCCTGACCTCAATCTGACTCCACCTGACCCGACCTGACCGATCTGACCTTGACCCGACATGACTCGACTTGACCTGACCCGACCCGACCTGACCCCTGACCCTGAAGTGACCTCGACCCGACCTGACCCTGACCTGACCTGACCTTGACCCCACCTGACCTCGACCTGACCCCTGACCCTCTGACCCGACCTGACCTCGACCCGACCCTGACCCTGAACCGGGACCTGACCTCGACCTGACCTGGACCCTGACCTGACCTCGACCTGACCCGACCCTGAACTGACTTGACCTGACCCTGGACCTAACCTGACCTGATCCCGACCTGACCTGGACCCTCGCTGACCTGACCTCGACCTCGACCCGACCTGACCTCGGACCCCGACCTGACCCTCAAACCGACCTGACCCTCAACCTGACCTGACCCTGACCCGACCTGACCCTTGACCCGACCTGACCTCGACCTGACCTGACCTCGACCTGACCTTGACCTTTGACCTTGACCTGACCTGACCCAACCTGACCTCGACCCGACCTGACCTTGACTCGACCTGACCCTCGACCTGACCTGACCTCGACCCGACCTGACCTTGACCCTGACCTGACCTTGACCCGACCTGACCCTCGACCCTGACCTCCTGACCTCGACCTGACCTGACCTTGACCCGACCTGACCTCGACCCGACCTGACCCCGACCTGACCTGACCTCGACCTGACCTTGACCCGACCTGACTTTCGACCCGACCTAATCTTGACCTGACCTGACCCGACCCGACCTTTGACTTGACCTTTGACTTGACCTCAATCTGACTTGACCTTGACCCCACCCTTGACTCCTTGACCTGACTTGACTTGACCCGACTTGACCTCGACGGAACCTTGACCTGACCTCGACCTGACCTCAATCGACCTGACCTCACCTGACCTGACCTGACCTTGACCCGACCTGACCTTGACCCGACCTGACCTTCTGACCTGACCTGACCTGACCCGACCTGACCTCGACCTGACCTGATCTCGACCCGACCTGACCTCGACCCGACCTGACCTCGACCCTGACCTGGACCTTTGGACCTGACCTGACCTCGACCCGACCTGACCTTGACCCGACCTGACCTTGACCCGACCTGACTTGACTTGACTTGACTTGACTTGACTTTACTTGACTTGACTTGACTTGACTTGACTTGACCTGACCTCGACCCGACCTGACCTCGACCCGACCTGACCTCGACCCGACCTGACCTTGACCCGACCTGACCTCGACCCGACCTGACCTTGACCCGACCTGACCTTGACCCGACCTGACCTTGACCTGACCTGACCTCGCCCTGACCTGACCTCGACCCCTGACCTGACCCTCGAATCCTGACCTGACCTCGACCTGACCTGACCTTGACCCGACCCGACCCGACCTTGATCTGACCTGACCTCGACCCGACCTGACCTCGACCCGACCTGACCTTGACCCGACCTGACCTTGACCCGACCTGACCTTGCCCGACCTGACCCTGTCCCCGGACCTGGACCCTCGGACCTCGACCTGTTTTAATTTAAATTTTACAGGAACAACCTTTTAGTAAATTAGTAACGAATTACAAACTGATTAAAATCTTATTTATTAAGATTGGATCAATATTTACTGAGACATGCAGATATGCCCGAGTGAAAGACAGTAAGGTGAGCGCCCGAGGTTACTTGCACCCATTTTTACTGTCTTAAAATTCACATGTGCCAATCTAAAAATCAAGCTGAAACAACATGTGCCAGACGGAGACTGCTGCATTTCCTGTAACAGACTCCTCACTCCGCAAGCCCAGGATGCACCTGGCAACCAGCCTCCAGCCCCCACCCATCAAAACCGTTTTCCACCTGATATCCTCAGCCGAATACTGGTCCAATCCGACAAACATACCTTAATCGATCTGGTAATCAAACTCCACTCAAAAAGCTATCTCTTCCAAATGTCTCCGACCACACCCAATAGTTGTCCAACAAACTTGACCCGCACCTTAGAATGGTCATTTGTTTCATGGTCTTGCTGTGAACTGGAAAACCGTCGCAATTTTGAAGCTCCTTGTCTAGCCTGTCACAAAATGTTGGCAAAGCGTCGAGTTCCATACCCACATGCTCTCACCATTGATCGAGACAAAAACAATGAGTGAAACAAAACGGCAAATGTGGCAGATGTGGGAGGACCAAGGACCTTGGACAATCTGAATTACATGATTACCTTAGGATTACGGTTCTCCTGGACCAGGAACAACGTCCCAGAGTATCAGTAGAGTTCTGGAAATCCCAGAGATTCAAAATCGAAACACGTGGTATGAACACACAAGTGTAACTAAACATTATTTAATAGACCTGTGGCATGAATATGACCCTCGATCTGAAAAAACATTTTCATCTTTGAGAATCCAGTAAACATTATGACATGGCTCTCAGAGACTGTTCACAGCCATCCCACAACAGCCAGTTCAACATCTACCACACATCGATATAGATATAACCAGCCGCCCCGAACTATCTGTCTCAACCCTATCACCAAGAGCTTTTGTCAAATGTGCAAAATTCACCACTTCATACCCCAAAAAATTGCAAAAACCATGACCAGTAGATACTTGGCATAAGAGGAATATTTTTGACAACGCAATCATCATGCTGCAACAATTGCGCTAATATCTGTATGTATATTTTTGTTTCAATTTTGAGCTCAACGCCAAGAATATGGCAGCTTGCAAATTTTTCCCTTCCGCTGAGTTGTAGATAAAACATTATTCCCAGTGGAAATTTATCATGAAGCCAAAGTCCCTGTCACAATCTCGGAAATCCGGACCTCAGAACCCCATACATACAAACAAACCGATGAGAGTGCACAATATCTTACAACCGGAAAACAATAATACACACAACCCGACAGATATTATACGAGTGAGCGATAGACAACGACAATTGATACAGCAATTACTGAATTGAATAGGCGACTCTTTGGATGCAAGCAGGC